>JAECUM010093449.1:0-160526 GCA_016617855.1 Megalonaias nervosa | reverse complement strand
GTGCGTATTTTCGAAATATTGAAAACACGAGTCTCTATTTATATAACATACAATTTTGATATCAAATATCGTATGACATCGTATCCGACGGGTACTTCAATAAATTGTCTCAGTCTGTTACGTAATTGAGTCAACGAGCTATATTGAATACGTGGCCTTTAACAGCTGTCCCTTTGGAGTTAGTTATCAATTAAATTTCAAATGATCACAAATCGAAACGTATAGAGTATTCTGAATGAATGTGATGTGTCAGCAGCCTTGAAAGTGCTTATTCGAAAATTATCATGATATATACATATGATATGATCCTGAATGTCACTGAATAAATCGCAATAATTCCCAAATGGTCCTTTAGTCCTAAAGTCAAGAAGCACCTTGTAGTTTCAATGATTACCTTAAATAACGAAATCTTCACCCTCATTTCCAACACATTTTAAGTTGCAAACATGGCCAGGTCTCTGAAATAAAAACATGACAAAGATTAAGTGGACCAAGAATTTGCAAGAGGAAAATTAATGTCCTGATCTCGATTCCAAGTAACATGTTCGCAAAATTTATCTTAACATATAATTGAATTCATGGACACAAGTTAACTTGCACTCTGTTGTTAGAACCGTGAAATTGATATATGACAGAAGTAGATCTTTAAAGAATTATCTTGATGTCAATATTGATAAATGTTTTCGTTTACAGTGTTACAACATTTTGCAGAGCGAAATGCGAAATGCACATATCATCTACTGACTCCCATCGTACTGAAGTTTCCATGTGCACGTGTTATGGAGAGAGAGAGAGATTTGGAAAGGATGGAGGGAGGGTGACAGAAAATGAGAGATGATTTGTGGGATCTTTTATTGTTCATCTAAACTTGGCACTGTCATGTACAAAACCGTCAAATATTTAGTAGTGACACCAGCAGCAGGAAGGGTGAACAGACCACTCTTATAATTAAGCCAAATTTTAGTGATACTTGTGGTAAGTGGTCTGTTCGACTGTCACACCGCGAAATCATTTGTCTTAATCATAATGCAAACATATTCATTACCAAATGTCTGTCCACCCCCACCCCCCTTGCTGCGGTGGACCCTACAACTTGGTTTTCGAGCAAATTTTGCATTATGATTAAGACAAATGTGTAAGGTTCGACTGCCATACCGCGCATATCATCTTCCCTTCTTGTCTGCTGTTCTCTTACACACATATGTGGTCATTCACCCTTCCTGCTGCTATGAATTTATCCAGATCAGATATTGCATGTATATACATGAAGTGAGTCATCCATACATGTACTGAGATAGGTATGCGTACCGATTTTTCAAGGACATGTGTGGTAGTTCAAACAATAGTTGTGTTTATCGTCAGCGAAGATAGGTATTTGTGTGCAGTTTATTTCCGTGTTTTAATTTTAAATATAATACATTTTAATCGGTTCATACATATAATGGGAAAATATCTTAATAAAATTATAAATATTTATTTATTTGTAAAATCAGATATCAAATGCTATTGCACAATAATCACATATAATAATTTGTAAAACATATATTTGTAGTCGAGTTCGTTAGCTCAATGTTAAAGTTGTTGGAAACTTTAATACTGATGTTTGCGGTTCGACCCCAGATCTCGCCGAGATGGGTTCGGGTCCCCGGGTCGCCCACGTCTTTTAATAAGTGGGGGGAGGCATCCCCTGAGATTTCGATAAATCACCACGTATCTCGTGGTCGGATTCCATTTTGGATTCTACCCCGGGGTTTCGTGGGGGTTTTATCGAAATCGCAATGCCTAGACAGCCTTCTGAATTGCTAATATTTCACTTTCGTCGATTAGAAATTCGCCAGGAGGTGTGTCTATGCAATACCCCCCTAAAATAATCAGTAGTATGCCTTGAGCTCTCTGCCCCATGGAAGAACCCCCAAATAAACATCCAGAAAGGGTGTTAGCCAAAAGAAACAGAACATGGGTGTGCCGCATAATAGTCATAAGAGAGAGAATGACAATGTAAGGACCCCATGAAAGTCACACAGGCTATCGAGGGGCTCCATTGAAGGGTAATCGCTGGGATCTACTGATTATTTTTGATAAATTAAAATACAGACAAACATGCATACATACAGACATACATAGAAAGGGGAAATAATTCTCTAGCAGAGGAGGAGCAGAGTTAATCACAGATTAACCAAAGATTTTATCTAGACCTATACGATATCTGGATCTTGGATCATGTAGATTTATTGTAATAAATCCAAACGGAACAGCTTGTGCTTGAGCAAAAAGGTTTCTGAATTTCATCATATCCATATCCCCTGAACACCAAGTATAATAAATATTCTGTAAAGTATAATTATCTACTCCATTAAACACAACCAAAATATTGCAGTTGTCTCTGATCACTTTAGGTATTTGTGTATATCTTTGTGTGACGTATATAACATCTGTATTCTTGTGTCTACCTCGAGAAAATATTCTAGCCGGATTTGTTTGTCTGTCCAACATAATATCATCGTACACCACTAAATTATTAATAAATCCATTTAGGTCATCTACAGATGGGGCCTCATCAATATCGGTAATAAAGTCAACAACATCGTCTCCGTCTTTATTAACTGATTTCACTTTCTCGTTAAAATCCTTAAGTACTTCGTAACAATGTTGATCATCTACGGATGGTGCTACTAAATACAATTTACTCCATTTTAACCATCGCATTATTAAATTTAATAATAATTGTGTTTTACCTGATCCAGACGGACCTATTATAATCATCCTTATCGAATTTGGTAATGCTGAATGGTGCTTCACTGGCTCCTGTTTTCGTGTCGCCGAAAAATCAATTATATCCATATTATTCATAACATGAGTCTATATTGTGTTCGATGTAGATTATCTACACCCACCACTGGACTGACAACAATAATAACAAAAAATAAACGACGTGCATTAACAGGTAAATGTGTAAAATGCGGCACGAAAAAATATAAATTTATCTCCATGTCTGATTCAGGGACAAAGACAGGTGGAGATATAGCCGCTTTATTAGGAAAATTACCTGGAACTCCGTGGGCTAAATATCCGGGGGAAAAACACTTACCAGGATATAATTATTGTGGTCCTGGAACCCGACTTGACATCCGACTTGATGATCAAGATCAACCAAGACCAGGAGAGTATCCAGTAAATAAGATTGATCAAGTGTGTCATGTTCATGATGTTGCGTATAAAAGTAAAGATTTACAACAAAGGCATCTCGCAGATGTAAAATTGATTCATGCATTAAATTCTATACCAAATAAATCTGTTAGAGATAAATTAGTTAGTTTTCTAGTAAAATCTTCCATGAAAAGTAAAATAATGTTAGGGGCTGGTAATTAATTATATAAATATTATAATGGAATCCATTTATTATAGCCCAAGAGGATATTGGAGAGGTAGATCAGCGATTACTAAATTATCTGAAGCAGCAAAAGTCTCACGTTCTGTTGCTACAGCGTGGCTAGCACGACAGGCAATATGGCAAATTTATCTACCACCACCTAAAAATATTCAATATTTACATTTTGATGTCAGCGTCCCTAATGAGGTTCATCAAGCAGATATTTTGTTTTTACCACATGATACTGTTAAAACACATGGACGAAAATCACGCACATACAAATACGCATTAACTGTCGTTGATGTTGCAAGTAAATATAAAGATGCTGAACCATTATCAACAAAGACAGCATCCGAAGTTGCATCTGCGTTTGAGCGAATTTATCATCGAGGACCTTTGAGATGGTCACAATTATTACAGGTTGATCCGGGCAAAGAATTTCTTGGTGCAGTATCATCGTTGATGAATAAACATAACGTTAAAATCAGACGAGGACATACTGAAATTCATCGTGATCAGGCAATTGTTGAACGATTTAATCGAACACTTGCCGAGCGGTTATTTGGATACCAATATGCAAAAGAAATATCTACCGACTTTAAATCCGGTGAGAGATCTCGTGAATGGGTTGCGAGGTTACCAAGTGTGATATCTGCATTAAATAATGAAATTACTCGTTCAATTTCCATGAAACCTTCTATTGCGATCACAAAAAAATATATACCCCGTAGTAATGACAGACAACAATCTCAACCAGTATTAGGTAATGTAATTGTAAGATATTTATACGAACCTGGTGAACTTGAAGGTGGTAAAAAAAGAACAACCGATCCTATCTGGAGCGTGACTACACATACAATTTCTAGTGTGGTTAGATCCACTGGTAGACCTCCAATTTACAGATTAGATTCTACCGCACCTCAACGTGGATTTGTACGTGAACAATTACAGGTAATCCCTGAAGACACACAATTACCACCACATACAATTACATAACCAGAACCAGGGCGTGCAGCGCCCCGACGTCGATTACACTCGAGACAGGTCAGCATCACATTTTCACGTGTATGACCGAGATCATTATTAATTCTATCTACGGTAAATTGTCTTGAATGATTATTCGAATATTGCCACAGCATATTACAGTTGCAACTTGCACAATTATTATTCTGTAGTTGTTTTAGTTTATAATAAATTCAATATCAATATCAAAATCACGATTATTTTTTTTATCACACTGCTTATAACCAGATAGTTTTTTTCTTATTACGTCATTGCTAACAGTCTGATTATTATTTTCTATGAAATTCATAATAACCCTATGTAGTTGAGATATTCTTCTGACTCTAGAAACTGCGAGATAGACTAAATTCGACCATTCGATCCGATCATCTATAATCCAAATATTTGTATCAGAAATAGTTAACCCCTGTGATGAGTGAATAGTTATAGCATATCCTAATGTCCACGGTGATTTATTCATATTCAGCGCATTCTCAACGACATTAATATCGACTAAAACAACATCATTCAAGACAAGATTTTGTACTCGGACATTTTCAGTGTCTCCACCAGGAATTTCAACATCAATATTCTGTCGTCGAGTATCTGCTGGGCGATAACACAAAGGTACAGGTAGATCTGAAAACTTTTCTTTATGTAACAGAAATAATTTATTCTGTAGTTCATCACGAACTATCTTTCTACTTGCAACTATTAAATCAGTGGGATTCCATAAATTTAGAAAATCAATCATAGAAGTCTCTGGAATTACTCCGCGCATTATTTCACATTGTACTCTGTCTGGTTGTAGTCTGATTAGTCTTTTAAATTCCTTCAGTGGTTCATCAATAGCTCTATGATCATCATTTATTTCTTCATAAAAATCTACATTATTCTTCAACCATTCATGTGGAGATTGTCCAATAAAGGGTGGTGGTTGACCATGATCACCGCACATTATCACAGCAGTATTTTTCGTCAATAACCATTCAAGAAATGTTTTTAATATTTCTAACGGCACCGTGCATATCTCGTCCCAAATGATAATTTTAGGTATATATTTTTCACCCATTCGTTCGGGAGTCCATGTGTCTCCACACCATCTAAAGAAACTATGATAAGTACACGATTTTACTCCTCGTTCTTTTATTTCTCTGGCTAATTTATGTGTCGGTGTCAAAACAATTATATCCGAATTATTATTCATGAATAATTTAATCACACGAGTTGTTTTACCTGAACCACCGCATCCATTAAGATAAACAGTTTTATGTCTAGATATAGGATCATATACAGATGGTGCTGATGAATTTGATACCTGATTATTATTTTTGTGATATATTTCCTTAATTTCAACGTCGGCAGATTCAGAATAACTAAATATATTTTCTTGTTTTATTCTCCATGATCCCCATTCACCATTACCAAGTAGTGGTTTTAATAAATCCGTATATTTTTTATTTATATAAAACGAATCCGTTGCGACTCTGACAGCATCACGAGAAAATTTATTTATCATAGACAGTAGATTTATAGAAACATATGCCAACATAGAAGATCTTAAATGAGTAAATTGTGGTGAGTCACCATCAAGATAACTCACAATTGTACCTAGTTTGGTTCCGTCTGACAAATAAGCATTACTCCGATTTATAAATATGTTTTTTTCTGTTGTATCAGCAATTATAAAATCGAGTTCAGCATCGTCCATAATTAATCTTGTACAGTGTCTTTTATGATCATAGGCTCCTCCTTGAGTAAATTTACCAATTATCCTTCTACCAAGATCTTTTGCAAGTTTTTCATCATGCTCGTCTCTGCATTTACGTATATTATTAGTAATTTTAATAATATCATCTTCATTAAGATTAGGGAATTCTTTCCTGACATCATCAATATTAAATCTATTTGGTTCTGGTAACCAAATTTGTTTCTGTGGACTATATGATATAATGGCCTCACTCACCTGTAAAGATATTAAAATTCCAACATCAAGCATATATCGCAATAGTACTATTGGAACCCAACATCGCTCTGAAAAATGTCTTCCAAACCAATTATAAGTAATCGGATGGAGATTTTCTGCAAATTCGAATGATTCTACATGAGCAAATCCTGTTAAATCAAAATCTGGTAAATGTCCGTTTATTGCAACCCTGGTCATTTCGTGTGATGGATGTCCGAATCTCTTAAAGTATTTAGAACATTCTCCGTATCCAAGAAAACTTCCAGGATAACATGCCACCATATCGACGGATATAATGTCACTATAGTTGTATTTAGTATTCCATAATCCTCCGTGTCCATATTCTACGCAACTTTTATGAATATCCTCAAGAAATTCCGATCGTGTTGGTTTCCATAAATTTTTCTCCTGAGCAAAATGAGCTGCTACGGATGGAACTGTAAAACAATTATTTAATAATTGTCTAATTTTGACATCGTCTGAAGTATATTTCAGCGCAAGATTTTCCATTTCTACATTAAGAGATTCTGTACGGTAAATATCACCATTAGGCCGTACAAACTGATCGTAATGATCATATTCCGAACTCTGAAATAACCAAACAGACACAGGATCACTTTTACTGATATTTCTGATAAAATCAAATATATGACCATCATAAAATTTAACCGCTCTATCTCGTGGAAATATTGTTACTGCTGAGGTCCATGCGTGCGAATTATGATCAATAATATCTATTGGAGCTCCTCTTGATTCATATTTCGATTTATATAAAATCTCTCCTGTCAGCGTTTTTACTGTTATTGGGAATTTCAATTTCTTTTCTAGTTCAGCGACATCTTTGATAGATGCTCCGGTATCTTTAACTGATTCTGCCCAAGTATTTATTTTTTTACGTCGTAAATCTGTTAAACCATTACCACGTATCGCATTTGTAAAATGTTCTGTAACTCGTTCAGCTACACAGTTTATTCTTGATTCTGACAATTTCATAGGTTTTAGATCCCCGACATCAGGTTTATTATTCAACGGAAATATTCCATATACAACTGCAGTTGCTGGATAACTCTGTATATAATATAATTTGTCAACACCTGTTAGTATTCCGGGCTTAGATTTATTATTTAAGAGAACAATATTATTTCCTGATTGTATGTGTACTGGATCGCGTTTGTCACGAATAATCCAAATATCTTCTTTTGTATTTACAATAAATTTTATTAAAATAAAATATTTTTGATCATCAAGGTGATTAATAATTATTTTTCCTCGTTTGTCATTCATCATATTAGTAACATTTCCGACTCTGAATGTTGACCATACATGAGCAGCACCATCGTCACGAAATTCATTTTTTGCTTCACGAATACGTTCGGTTATATCCTCATCTGTTAATGCCAGATCTTGCATCAAAGTACTAAATTTATATTCTGATAGTCTGTCAAGATCAAATCTGGATATCTGAGGTTCAATTGCCGATAATTCCTCCATATAATTAAGACAAGTATTTAAATTAAAATTTTAGTATATATATAATGATTGAAACAAAGAACAAATGTGTTTGGCTCAGAATTGGATATATTTCTCTTTGTAATAAACCGTGCGTGAACAAATACTGCGGATATCATGCACAGAGTATCAAAAATGGAAGTACAGGACCAATACCGTGTATTCAATGTGGTGTTGGAGTCAGAGGAAAAACTCAATTGTGTCTAAAATGTGGCGGAAAAAAATATAGAGAATTAAAACGATATTATGACAAAACAAATAATACATCGCCAGGTAAATCTCCTATACAAACCGTAGAAGATTATCTAGTCAGATTTCAAAATAATGATTTAGACAAATAAAATTATTATATAAAATGACTCAGACAAATCAGACTTATGATGAAATGATCGACAATGATATTATAAGAGAATTAAGAAAAAAAGCATTTCGTAATAAATACGAATTTGTGAAACATCCAGTATATACAAATTATGAAGCGTCTCGAGATGGTGTGATCAGAAACTGTAGATTGAAAAAACCAGTCGGTAATATTAATAATACTGGTTATTTTACGTTTAATACTGGAAATAAAAATTATTACTCACATAAATTCATATTCGAATGTTTTCATCGAGTAGTTGAAAATGGACTTGTAGTTGATCACATTGACGGAAATCCCCATAATAATCGGTTATCTAACCTGCAAGTTATTACACCTAGTCAGAATGCTGCACGCGGAAATACTGGAAAATGTAAAAAGTTTGCAAGAAGATCTATTAAATCCATAACTACAGAAACAGAACAGGAAATAACTTTTCCATCAATTAATGCGGCTGCAAAATATTTTAGCATACATCCACAATCAGTAAAACATGTTGCAGATAAATTAAACAAATCTGCATTTTCATTCAAATACGATCAGTGGATAATATTTGAATATATCTAACTCTGTTTTCCTAATAAATAAATTGTATATAATTCGACTCTATATTTTACCTTCACCGTCGCTACTCTCGGTGTCACTTTCACTTTTGACAGAATCAAATAACATAATTTTTCTTAATTGCATTATACGATTATCCACGATCTTCTTTTTCTCGTATTCACGAGATAGTTCGGATCTAATATTTTCGATCGAACGTGCAAGAGGCGCAAATAGCTTTACCTGTTTTTCATTTACCATCGCCAAGGATTCTAACATAGACTGATAAATTGATTTTACAAATTTATAATTAGATGGTAATGTGTATTTATTGTCAGTTTTTCTTTGTTTTAATATTTCATAATCGCATAATATTTTTTCAGGATCGAGATTATCAGATAGATTTATTCTGTTATGTTTTAATTTTTTAATAGCAGAAATAATATCATTTATATTTTCTTGGTTCATATATATAATAATATTTCTCTAAAATAAAATAGCATCGTTCCGAATACTGTCAACACTCGTCAGCCATAGGAATCGAACCACGGTCGTCAGTATCATAGTTGCAACAATTATACCCAATAAATTTTAATTTTCTGTCAGATTTCAGAAATCTAGCAGATTTTCCACAGAAAAAATAATAATATTAATAATAATTTATAACAGATTTCAGATTTCAGATGGTAGATTTCAGAAAATCTAATAGATTTTCCACAGAAAAAATAATAAAATAATAATTTCTAACAGATTTCAGATTTCTACAAAATAATAATATTATTAATAATTTCTGAAAATCTAACGGATTTTCCACAGATTTCATGTTTTTGTCAGGCCTCATTTACAAATATTATAGATAAAATTAACAAAATCTACAAATAATAATAATAATAATAATATTTTCTGACAGTTTTCAGAAAATCTGTTACATTTTCCACAGATTTTGTTAATCAGTCGGGTAATTATACCCGGCAGATTTCAATTTCTGATGAATTTTATAATTTAGTCGTGTAATTATACCCGGCAGATTTCAATTTCTGATGAATTTCATGATTTAGTCGTGTAATTATACCCGACGGATTTCAATTTCTGGTAAATTTCATGATTTAGTCAGGTAATTATACCCGGTGGATTTCAATTTCTGATGAATTTTCACAGAAAAAATAATAAAATAATAATATTTACAGATTTTTCACAGATTTCCACAGAAAAATAATAATAATTTCAGAAAATCTGTCCAAAAACATCAAACAGAGTATATATTTACCCATCAGATTAAAAAAAAATATATTATTTCAGAATCAGATTATTTTTTCCCTTATTATATTAGGAAATATTTAATCAGACGTTCTACGAGCGTATATACAAATGAATATTAAGAGATTCTTGTCTTAGATCCAAAATATTTCCTGCCTGGTCAGTGAGTTTGAAATTTATTCTTGTCAGAAATGGATTATGAACTCGTAAATAAATTGGGTTAATTGGTTCAGACACAATTAACCAACCGGGGGGTCTTTAGGGCTAAATGAATATAGTATATACCCCTGTTCCGCAGTGCCACTGCGGTGATTAGATTTTGAAAGATCTACTTGATAACTGTCATCAATTACGTCACATACCAGATTGACTGCAATTGTTGTTGTTATATTAACAATACCAGGTGATATATGTCGACCACCACCGTGTGGATCATTATTATATTTAAGAATAGTTGGTGTAGGTATTAATTTTTTCCATGAATCACATATTCTTTTAAATTGTTCATCAATAAGATCATTAACTGATTTCTTTAGCTCTTCAGATTTAAATCCAGGAATTATAAATGTTGATAGTTGTTCTCGCGTAATTCCGAAATGTTTTAGAAATGCTATTGTAAACAGAAGATTTAGTCTAACACTTCGAGGCGGACCGTCTTCATCAACTATATACAACTCTTTATATCGTCTATCTGCTAATATACCCACTAATCTTTTTTCTCTGTTAACAATAATATCATTCATGAAATCTAGGTCTGAATCAACTTGATTCAAATGTTGTATTATTTCAATTATTTGATTTTTTAAGTCATCGTTGTAGGAAGTGCTAATGTTGGAAAATAAATTTCTTAGATAATTAAGTACACGTCCGTGTTCAGACTTAATTGTATTAGCATATGAATTTATTTCATCAACATCAAGTATTATTATTTTACTATTTTTACCATCAACTATTTTTGTAAAATAGTCTTCTTTTTTATCTATATAATGTACAACTCCATCACCAAAATATCGTCGCCATGGGTAAGCATTTTTTTCTGTTCTATATTCTGGAGGTTTTATAAATTTTTTAACATCTACGACAAAATCAGATCTCTGTGGTTCTGGTGGTGTTTGATAAACCGGTGGATATTCAGGCCAACCTAATACTGATCTAATCGAACTTTGATAAATATCTACGGAGTAATCAGGGGAATTTATTTCAATAACCGCAGATAGTGTTGGTTCGTAGACAGTAATTGCTATTTTTGATTCTTTTCCTGTAATAGATTTAATTCTGCGCTGGAGCTCATCATTAATCTGTTCTATTTGATAACTACCCGTTGGAATAGCAACTACTTGCCAATCAGGAGTTCCATCAGGCTTATTCTTATTAGCGAATACTAATGAATTATTTGGCTGTAGTCCACCAAATGGTTTTGATCTAATATTGGGCCAACTATAATAAACTCGCAATTGTGCTAATGCTATCTCTTTTGCAGGAATTGATGTTGGAAAATTGACACTAAACTCAGGATTGGTTGAACTTAACGATATCATCGTAGTTTTTGACGGAGTTGTATTAGTGACAATCTGCTGAAGTAATTCCCTGTCTGTCATTATTATTATTGTTGTTATTTAATTCGTTAAAATCATTTGCGATCACTTTAAAAGCATATCATAAGTTTTCATCATCATCGCGAATTCAGTATCAGATATTTCACCATCACTGACACACGAAGAAATATATAAAGATAATTTAGAACATGCCTCTACCACTGTGTGTAATTTAATCATATAATCGTGGAATTTAGCATTTGTACAAGTATGTATCTTTTTGGTTATAATACCTAGAACACCAGCAATAGTTGTTGATGCTGAAACAATAATGGTTATAATAGTAGGTGCTGTCATCGTCAATGTTGATAATAATAATCCTGTTCCAGTAATAACAGCAGAAACCGAGTAAACAACTGCATCGATAACAACTATACGTCTTTTGTATTTTTTTATTTTCGTGTTATAATAGTCGATAAAATTATTTAGTTTAGTCAGACGTTCACATACTTGATTGCATCTGTAAAGTTGAACGTCAATGCGAGACTGAGGTTGATCCATTATTATTATATTAAGTGATTAATTATGGTGTTTCAACCACAAATTCCAGATGCCACAAATAAGGCACTGAGTTTATTTTTTGATCATATATTCTCAGTGTAAATGTTTCTTCAACATCTTTAATTAACAATATAGATACAACTCCAGAGAGAGAATCAGTTGAATGACGCAATATATATCTGTTAATTATAGCAAATCTTTCATCACTAAATACGGACAGCCTGTAAATACCAGTAATTTCTGCGGTATATTTGATAGTATTATTTTGTGGTGTCCATGTTGATGATCCTGATGCTACTGTGTATACTATATTTTTAATTTGTCCGTGTGGAATTTTAATCAGATTAGTTTTTTGAACAATACTAGATATTCCACTGACAATATCATTGAGTTTCGTGTTAATGTCGGCTAGTTTTATTTCAACGGTTGGTGGATCACCAAACAAATCGTTAATGGATTTGTTTACATTTCTACGAAAATTTAAGAACGTTTCTAAATGGTTAGAAAAAGTAGCACTAAGTGTAGTCATTTCATTATTGATTGTAGCTAGCGAAGTTGAAATAGGAATTTCCTTATCATCGACATACTTTTTCGTAACAGCATCAAAATCATATTCTGGTGTTCTAAGATTATTAATGCCATTATTATTCATGTTGAGAAATGCACGCATTGTGCCACCGTTGACCAATACGTACTTAGATTCTTGATCGTCGACATATTTCTTTGTTTCGGCGTCTGTATCTGCGGTTGGGTTTCCAAGGTCTATAATTTTATTTTGATTTATAATAATTGAACCTGTAAATGAATCACCAGCTTTCTTAATATAATCGCTGACTGACGTACCGGAATCTTGTATTTTACCCTGATCAGTAAAAGTAACTATATTATTAACAACCGCATTAGGAACTCGTATAAGTACATCTGGTAGTTGTATATTACTATTTTTTAATCGTCCTTCTTTATCCTGAAAAACAACTACTTCGTTTTGATCCACACTGGTTATATTTAATAAATCATCAATTTCATTTCTGAGCTGATCGAGAGTTGCGTATTTAGATAAATCAGCTTGCTGATGACCTTTACCACGAGAAGATCTTCCATAAATATCTACCATTATATTACTAATGTCTGTTTAAATGTGACGTCGTAGTATATTCATGTACAACTTTGTGAGGTTTTTTTGTTGATTTTGATATAGCATCAAGTACGTTAAGTACTTCTCGACCACATATTGGTGGATCAGTTAATGTTTGTGTTGGTAACGTTGAATACCATATTGAAGTACTTTGATAGCCGCTAATATACGTTAAGAATTCTTTTGGTGGAGCTAGTCCATATGAATCAAAATAAATAATTCCACGTGGATCTATTGCATTTCCGACCCAATGCGTGCCTGGACCAGAATTTTCATCGAGATTAATAATACCGGTTTCAATATTATTTGGTTGTTTTGGTAATTGATCACGCATGAAAACACCTCTGAAGTTTTTTATTTTTAATTTTTTAGCAGCATCTAGTAAATCAAAATTGGACATAGGAGATATCAGTAAACTGTCCCTGGTAATCTTAGGCCTTTTCCGTACCATGAATGTGGAGTCACTGGTAATCTTAGACCCCTTCCCTTTTTTTTGATTCCCTTTCCTGTTGCTTTCTTTAATGCCATTCCAGCAGCGGTTCCAACAGCGCCTAATGCAGCTGCTTTTGCAACAGCTGGGGCTGCAGCGGCTATTAATGCTGGTATTGCTGCAAGAAGTGAAAATATACCACCCGTCTTAATTATATCTTTAATGGCACCCGCAGAAAGATTAAGTTTTATACCTTTATTTGATTTTTTGGCTTCATCGAAATGCCCGAGCTGACGTTCTGTAAGAGATAATTTATTTGAACCGCTCATCTGATCTTTCTTTAGCAATATTTTTAATCCACAGTTATTTTTGATGCTGATTGTATCCTTTTAATCTGACCAGGAGTCAGACTAACACTAACGTGATTATACGACATTATAATATTCATACACGATCTAATTACATGTTTTCTACTGGAGCATCAACGACTCTCATTCGTCCACCAGCACCTTCAAGTAACATCGATTTATCGCTGAGTATGACAGCAATTGCTCTGTAATTGGCAATAGCTCCTATTGTCACACGAGCTCGAAAATGTATATCGACTACTGACTGTCTGGTTAAATTTAAATGTTCGAGCGAAAAGTAATAAATTGGATATAGGGTTGTAAAATCTAATTGTGATATTTGTAAACCAGTATCAATATTTTGATCACGTCCCATGAACGTCATTAGACGATGATATACACTTGCTACATGATTTTGTTCAAAATTCAGTAATATATCCTCGGATGGTTCTTGATGTCCATTTATTCTTAAAGAAACTTCGGAAACACCAAGATTGTCAAATATCATAATACTACATGTTTGATTATTTACCCGTTCAGCATCTTGATATGCAATAAATATATGTCGTGGTGCAGAAACACTTTGCTGAGAAGCTATTTGCCATGTAAATAAACCATTAATATTACTCTGGATAGCATCTGTGGTCATTGTTAACCACGATAATGCTGATTTACCACCTTGATTCATAAAAGAAAGTAGCTGTTCTTTTTTAGGTATTGTTGGAGTCATCACCGGCATCCATAATGAAAGTTTTGTCAGAATTACTCTACCAACATCACCAGCGAGTCGCCAGATTGCATCATCGTCGGTTGCTTTTCGTACAAGTACAACTGTATGCTTAGCTCCGAAAATGACTTTTCTGACATTTCTACAAAATCCAAATATATGTGATAGTGGAATGGCACATGAAAATGCTCTTCTTCCACCACGCAACATTGCTCGACGTGATCTAAATCCTAAGTTAAAATCTGGATCTACATTAATAATCATACTTTGTACATCAGCATCGGCGTTTCTAGCAAAATTTCTTGGTCGTCCTATTTCATATTGTCGATACTCTGGAGAATCAGAAGTGTCCTTTACAAACATCATTGCCGGGCCAGCCGATCTTGAATAATCGTCGCTGTATCTTGCAAGGCCTAATATCGTTGTAGCAACATCAACGTCCTTCTGAATTGATTCAATATTTTTACCATCAATCATATACGTAGCACTATCAAATAACGCCATAATACCATTATTAACAAAACCGACACTAACATCGTCTCCATACGCTACTGGTGCTGCAGGATTAGCGTTATTTAAAATTTCACCTTCTACTTCAATAAAAGCCTCAGCGGGTAGAAAATACCTACTTGTATCCTGAACCTGTAGTTCAATTCATCCACGCTGATCTGGAATTCGAGCATCATAAGAATAATATTGATAATCACGCACAGACTCATCTTTAAGTACTGGTGCGTCCATATCAAATGCTGGATCAGATATGCGCTTGAACATCTTTATTATAATTATTATCGTCTAAAACGAAGACCACTTCGGGAAGTGAGACCACTTCCTGCTATCAGACTAGCTGTTATATTTTTTTCTTTTTCTGACATTGGTACATCAGCCAACTCTGATAGCTTTTGATTAGCAACTTGATTTATTATTTTACTGACATTTGCAGGCATTACTTCAGTACTTGGTAATTTTACAGGTTGAGGTTTTCTTCGTATTAATCGTGCTAGTCTATCTTTGATCGCTGAAAACGCTTTACTAGCAACATTACCAACAGCACCAATACCTTTTTCACGAACAACATCAATAGCTTTCATTCCCAGTTGTTTTGCGATCGGTATTGCTTTTGGGGCTATCCTTCTAAATAGACCCTGAACAACATCACCTAGTCCATCTCCGTAGGTTGTTTTGTATACTGGTAATCGTGAATTTATTACCCTGACCATAGTTGGTCCACGTTGAGTACTATGTACGATCATTTTATTATAGTAATTGTATTTAATTACGTACTTAGTCACTGTAGTAGTCATCGGCAATTTCATTAATAAGAGAATGATAAACATCAATGTCCATGATACCGCCAGTAAATAACCGTCTACAAATATCAGCTGCTTCATTAATTATCTCTGGAGAATTATTACCAGCTCGTTTTCCTTCGATGAGGATTTCTAGTCGATCAACGTCAGAGATAACGTTATTTGGACATAGAGTAAAATCACCTACAGTAGAGAGACCACTTCCACTAACACTGTAATAAGATTTTGGAATAATTTTATCAATTTCAGATTCTGAGTATCCTAATTCACTTAATTCGTATACAATGTCTTTTAATACATTAATATTATACATCATTACTGGGAGTTTAATATTCTTCTCCCCCTTTATTCTAATTTCATCTATAGCTTTTTTAAGGAATTCAGCACGGTCAATTAACCCTTGAATTTTGATCTTCCTCCTTGAATCTTCTTTTGATTTCTTCTCCATTTCTAACATAGACGGTGATAATAATAATTGTGGATCCTGTTTTTGTGGTGGAGGAGGTGGTGATGGAGATGATTGTTGTTCTTCCAGAATTTTCTGTGAGGCTGGCGACCAATATTTTGATCCTTTTACTTTTCGTCCTTTTGCTGCTTCCTCTGGTGTTGGTTGTAATGGCGGTGGTAATGATAATGATGGTTGTTGTGATGGTGGTGGTGATTGTGATGATTCCAATGTTTCAGGGGGAGGGGCAGCTTGTGTTCTTTTTGTATATTTTTGTTTTGGTCTTTCTGCTGCTTCTTTCTCTTTTACTATTCTTCTTTCTTCTTTTTCTCATTCTTTATGTTGTCTTGCTTCTTCTCTTTCTCGTTCTTTCTGTTCTCTTGCTTCTTCTCTTTCTCGTTCTTTCTGTTCTCTTGCTTCTTCTCTTTCTCGTTCTTTCTGTTCTCTTGCTTCTTCTCTTTCTCGTTCTTTCTGTTCTCTTGCTTCTTCTCTTTCTCGTTCTTTCTGTTCTCTTGCTTCTTCTCTTTCTTGTCTTGCTTCTTTCTTTGTTAAATTAACGAAATAATTAAAATCCCTATTATACTCTCTGTATATTTCATCATCTAATTTAATCTGCTCAACGTCAGCACGTATGCGGTATATTACTCTTTGCCATTGTTCACGGGATTTAATGATATTTTGATGATCAGGCTTTAAGAATTTATCCCTACGACCAAAACTCGTAGCAGCAAAATTAGCTAAAACGTTAAAGTTTTAATGCTATTAATTGTATCAGTGAAGTCCTTATTAAATTTATCAAGTAGCTCAGCATTGCTCATTGAGAGAATTTTTTGTTTTTGCGCCGTTGATATTGGTAGAGCAGTGGCGATGTCAGTTGGAAGTCCACGTAAAAGTCTTTTTGTCTGTTTTGTTCTCTCCGCTATTTTTTCAGTTGCCTCAGCGGTTTTCTCTAAAACAGGAAGAAGAGGTTTAGTTGTTTCTGTAATTGGTTTAAATAATTGTTTTGTATCCTCTTCAAATTCAACATGAGATTCTTGTCGTTGTTGTAATTGTTGCTTGACAGCATCACGAACAGGTAAATATTTCCTGATTGCTTCTAGTCGCTCTCTTGCTAATCTAGCTGAATGTGGTTCGCCTATAACGACCATTATTAATAATATTTATAATAATTGTTTAAATTACAGCAGCAGGCAGGGTGACTGACAAAAATTGAGTGACCCGCCGAGTAAACTAAACGCATTATAACATAAAAAATAAAAAGTCAAAAATAAAATAACAAAAATGAGCTAACCCAAACGATTTATTATCCGTTTTTCAAACTGTACGGTAATAATAAAAGTTAGGAGGTTCGGTTTAGCGTTATTGACCTTATTTTTCAGCCTCTGTAGGAACCTTTATTTTATGAAAAACTTGCTCGAAACCAATTTGTAGGGTTCACCCTGCCTGCTGCTAAAGCATGCTGCAACTGTAGCATATTCCAAATTATCGTCGATGATTTCTTCGTCGCTCAACGATGGAATAATATCCAATGAAGAATTCAATATTTGCACGAAGATCTACAATGAAGTATTTGACGACGGTGACAAAAAATCAGGGATTTAGAATAATAATAGTATAATAATGACATCACAGGAATTACTACAGCAAATTGTCACTAATACTGCCCCGGTAAGAACCACAATGATATCAGCGAGTTCAACTAATCCTGAATTCAGTATTAATTTTCCAACTGCGTTACCAGCAAGCGAAATAGCATTAGCGCAATTACAGGTTTATTATAGTTGGCCAAATATTAGGTCAAAATCATTCGGTGGACTACAACCAAATAATTCTTTGGTATTTGCAAGTAAAAACCGTGACGTAGAAGTAAAAGTAGAAAAATAATTCATGATGAATTACAGGAGAAATTATTTATGTTGCTCAAAGAAAAATTCTCAAATCTACTTGTGCCATTGTGTTATCACCCGACAGATACTTGACGACAAAATATCGATATTGAAATTCCAGGACGAGACACTGAAATTGTCCAGAAACAAAATCTTGTACTAAATGATATTGTTTTAGTTGATATTGGTGTTGCTGAAAACGCGTTGAGTATGAATAACTCACCGTGGAAATTGGGATATGCCATAACAATTCACTCGTCACAAGGACTAACTATTGCTGACACAAATATCTGGATTGTCGATGATAACATTGAATGGTCAAATTTAGTTTATCTTGCGGTGTCTCAAGTCAGAAGAATCTCGCAGTTACACAGAGTCCTCATAGACTCCACAGAAAATAATAATCAAGCTGTTAGTGACGAAGTAATAAGAAAAAAATTATCCAGTTATAAACGATGTGATAAAAAAAATGATCGTGATTTTGATGTTGATGTTGAATTTATTATGATGCTAAAACAACAACAGAATAATCGTTGTGTAATTTGTAGTTGTCACATGTTGTGGAAGTATTTGAGTAATAATCCAAAACAATTTACCGTGGATAGAATTAATAGTGATCTCGGTCATACACGTGGTAATGTCATATTGACATGTCTTGAATGCAGTCGACGTAGGGGTTCCAATTTACAGAAGTGAACGCGGTGGTAATTGTGTATCCGTAGGAATTACTTGTAATTGTTCGCATACAAATCCATGCTGAGGAGCAGTTGAATCTAGTCTGTAGATTGCAGGCCTACCCGTGGATCTAACCATGCTAGAAATTTTATGTGTAGTCACACTCCAGATAGGATCAGTTGCTCTTTTTTTACCTCCTTCAAGTTCACCATGTTCACATAGATATCTTACAGTCACATTGCCTAATACTGGTTGAGATTGTATGATTTTGTTCCAAGGTATTATATATTTTTCTGTAATCGCATCAATCAGTTTCATAGAAATTGAACGAGTAATTTCATTATTTAACGCAGCTATCACATCTGGTAATCTCTTGTCGCTCTGAATTATTTCCTTCACATACTGGTATCCAAATAACCCCTCAGCAAGTGTTCGATTAAATCGTTCAACTATTGCCTGATCATGATGAATTGATGTGTGTCTTCGTCTGATTTTGACATTATGTTGCTTCATCAGCGATGATACTGTACCAAGAAATTCTTTGCCAGAATCAACTTGTAATAGTTGTGGCCATCGCAGACCACCGTGTTGATAAATTCGTTAAAATGCAGATGCAACTTCAGATGCTGTTTTTGTTGATAGCGGTTCGACTTCTTTATATCTACTTGCAACATCAACGACAGTTAATGCGTATTTGTATGTGCGTGATCCGCTGGCGGATCGATGACGTCCACGTGTTTTAATAGTATCACGTGGTAAAAACAAAATGTCTGCTTGATGAACTTCATTGGGAGTGCTGACATCAAAATGTGCGTACTGAATGTTTTAGGTGGACATAAATAGATTTGCCATATTGCCTGTCGTGCTAACCACGCTGCAGCAACAGCACGTGAGACTTTTGCTGCTTCAGCGAGTTTACCAATTGCTGCTTTACCTCTCCAGTATCCTTTTGGGGAATAATAAACAGATTCCATTATAATAGTTATATAATTAATTACCAGCCCCTAGCATTAGTTTACTCTTCATAGCAGATTTCACTAGAAAACTAGCAAGTTTCTCTCTGAGAGATTTATCAGGTATAGAATTTAACGCATGAATCAATTTTACGTCTGCAAGATGTCTTTGTTGTAAATCCTTGCTTTGATACGCAACATCATGAACATGACACGCTTCATCAATCTTATTTATTGGATACTCTCCTGGTCTTGGTTGATCTTGGTTATCGAGTCGGATATCAAGTCGAGTCCCGGAACCACAATAATTGTATCCGGGTAAATGTTTTTCTCCGGGATACTTTGCCCAAAGAGTTCATAAATCACCACCGGTTGTTGTTTTTGACGAAATAAATTTATATTTTCTTGTACCACACCGCTCACACTTACCTGTTTGTGCAAGCCTTTTATTTTTTGTTATTGTTGTTGTTAATCCAACAGTGGGGGTGGGTGCCTTGCATCGAACACAATATAGACTCATATTATTTATCATATGAATATATTTGACTTTTCAGCGACACGAAAACAAGAGCCAGTCAAGCATCACCCAGCGCTACCAAATTCTATTAGAGCAATCATAATAGGTCCATCTGGATCAGGCAAAACACAGTTATTGCTTAATTTGATAATGAGATGGCTCAAGTGGGATAAATTATATTTAGTAGCTCCATCCATGGATGATCAGCGATGTTACGAAGTACTTAAGGATTTTAATGAAAATGCAAAGTCGTTTAATGAAAATGGCGACAGTGTTATTGATTTTATTACCGATATTGATGATGCCCCATCTGTAGACGGCCTTGACGGATTTATTAATAATCTCGTGGTGTACGATGATGTGATGCTGGATAAACAATCAAATCCTGCCCAGATTTTTTCCAGAGGCAGACATAAGAACACAGATGTGATTTATGTTACCCTGCGTTAATCACAAATACCTAAAGTGATCAGAGACAACTGCAATATTTTGGTTGTATTTAAGGGAGTTGATACACATACGCTGCGAAATATTCATCAAACTTGGTGTTCAGGGGATATGGATATGATTAAATTTAAAAATTTCTTTATGCGAGCACAAGCTCCCCCCCACGGATTTATCACAATAAATTTACATGATCCTAGGTCGAGGTATCGTATAGGTATCGATAAAATTTTTGGTCCTTGATGCTAAATAACTCTGTCAGGTAAATGATAGAGTAATTAAGCAGTTATTTCCCCCTTGACAAAGTCAAGGATATCTTAACTGCGCATATATGTAGCTTCCTCAGATCGTCTGCATACACATTTACCGCAGTAATTGTACCTGTGTTTAGACAAAATACCTATGAAAAAAGTACTTCTTCCATTAATAGAAGTCTCAGCTGTGACACAGTAAATCTGTGTGAATGAACAGCACATATATATAACTGTGTATCACCTAGCACATTTATGCGTGTCATTTTCCTGTACTGTGATTTTCGGGACTGCAGTAGGCAAAAATATGTAAGATTGTTGTGAATTTTGCAATTCTGTTAATCACCTTTGACTGAGTCAAGGGAAATTTCCTGCTAGGTAACTATATGATTATTTTTGAAACATATATTTATAACTGGAGATCATAGTGTATTGGTTAACGCATCTGGCTCTCATACTCGAGGCCCATGGTTCGATTCCCAGTAACGGACATATGTTGGGGGTGGCAATCGATGCCATTTTCTTAATAATTAGGGGTCTGCGACCCATTCGCTCGAAATTCAACAGAAAAAACACACTCTCCCACCATGTCACCACGTGGTGGGTGCACTTTTGCACTCCCCGGGGTTGATTATGGGGGAGAGTGTGCAAAATCTGTTGAATGTAGAGAAGGCCCCCGTTTGTGTATGTGCTGTTCCTTAGAGATAAGTTCTTAGAGATAAGTTTATGTGTATGTACTGTCCCTTAGGATAAGTTTATGTGTATGTGTATGTGCTGTCCCTTAGAATTAAGTTTATGTGTATGTGCTGTCCCTTAGAATTAAGTTTATGTGTATGTACTGTCCCTTAGGATAAGTTTATGTGTATGTGTATGTGCTGTCCGGATCGCCCTCTGGACCTTCTAGGATGTTGTTTGGCAACCTAGGGGTTCACATGGGGGTTGATTTGTGTTTCGTCTAATTTCGAATATCCTCTGGACCTTCTAGGATGCTGTTTGGCAACCTAGGGGTTCACATGGGGATTATTTCGAATGCCCCTGAGCCTGCTAGGATGTCCGTTTGGCAACCTAGGGGTTCACATGGGCATGGGGTTGTGATGTGATTATATGTTTTGTAAATATTTTTTTCTTCAGATTTCAGAAATATATTTATTCAGAAATAATTATTTAATTACAGCAGCAGAGAGGGTGAGACCACGCATGCGTGACCTAGACGTAAACGAGTCGCATAAAAATTTAAAAAATACACGTCAGTGACGAGTAACAAACACAAGATTTCCTTGATGTGGACTCCGCACAACAAAATGTATTCAATTTGACATTATTGACCTTTGTTTTCAGTCTTTGTAGGAACCTTGATTTTTCATAAATAAGGTCTCAAAAAAGTTGTAGGGTCCACCCTCTCTGCTGCTTATAGAATAATAACTAGATGGAGATTTCCATGTGAAATTGACATATCAACATGTCTTATTGATGTGACACCTACTATATACATGTACATTCAGAATAGACAACCCCATCTTAATTGAGGTTTTGAATTTTATTTTATTGCATAATATTAGCATTATTTGCATAATAATGTCACATCATAAAGATCATAACTCACATTGTGACATATCACCTTTAAACAGTGTCATCTAGCAATGTCACTAAATGATCCAGAGTCTTTGAAGTTATTTCTTGTATGCAAGGGTTTCCTCACAAGATGAGGGGTGTCTTCTGTCCCTGCTATCATTCAATAAAATTGCCAGCATATGAAAATTATTATTGAAAAATTAATATTTTCTGTTTTTTCATATACTGCTTTCAATTGCTGTGATACTTCCTGTGATAGTGTGACTGTGACATAGCTTAAGCAATGCAAAATCATTTAATTGCTAATTTCAAGCAGTGTAAAACAATTAACATTCCTTTGATTCTATAGGCAGGGTTGGTTGGCTTCAGTGTTTGAAGTTTGTCAGCATGGATTATACATGATTCACATGCTGAGACACTATTTGCAATGTTCAAAGTTGAATATAATCTCCCATTTATGGTAAGAGATCATTTTATTTTTCAGATCTTGTCAAAACAATGTTCTCTGACTTTGAGATCACACAGTTGTTTTTATACAAACAGATGAAATCTACTCAGATAGTTACCCCAGCTTTGGGTCTTCATTAGGATAAGACAGTCAGAAGTGTGTGCTGCAATGAAAAATGTGCCATTCTTATTGAAAATCCTCACTCTTTATCCCTCATCAAGTTGTCTAGCCACAGAGGCAAGCCATGTAAGGCAGTTGATGATGCTCAAATAGGCAAAACCAGTAATTATATGAATCAGCTTCCAATGGGACCCATTACGGGTGACCCATAAGAGGGCCTCTGTGTACCGCCGAAGTGCCAGCTGTAAACATGCCTCATTACAAGACCCTGTCGGCTGTTCACTGATGTCATTATGAGGCTCTAACTGAAGCTATATTTGAATGGAGGTCATTTCAGTGGGTGAAGTGGACATTCTGGGTCAACAGGGCAATTCAGGCAAAATAGTCAACATAGACTCTGTTATTTTGCCTAAAAACACCCAGAAAGCAAAGTTCACTTAGCCTTACCTAGACTTCACTCCAGCCCACTTTTTTTTCAATACAATACATTAATAATAAAGTTAAATGACAACTTTTGCTTCATTTTTTTTTTCATGAAAGAAGATTATGGATAATCATAAGAAGAAGTTTAATTTTTCTCTTCAGGCAGAGAGTGAATCGTCATAAGAGAAATCTTATGCTCTGTTGTCAGTTTTTGTACTAATTCAACATTTATAAATGCAAGAAATTACATTGCTCTATGTGGAAGTCCTGCCAAATATTTACACATGATCCTTGTAAAATGAGTAAAAGAAATTTTTAAAAATTTAAATTTTGTAGCCCAGTTGGAAGTGAATTAAAATTCATTGAATGTATCCAGGTCCATTTCTAACAAAATTAGTTAGTTTTTTTTTTATCAAATAGTTCATATAATAACAGATGAAAAGATGATTTCTGATATGAAAATAGCTGCTTGTTTGTTTTACTGTAACCTGTTTATAAGATTGCCATATTATGCACTACACATTTTATACAATCATTTGGATGATGCAAAATTAAAACAATTTTAAGTTTTGTAAAATTTTAAAGTATATCTTCAGTATTTTAATCAACTGAAATGAAAATACAGAATAATAAAAGTTAAAAGTGACCATTTTGAAAATTTTACTATTCTTCCTATTTTCAACAACATAGCCCTATTCTTTCAGGGGAGAGAGGACATTTCACCCAAATGAAATGCATCGACCTTGTACTTTAAAAAGGTGACTTTTCAGGGGAAAAAAGCAATTCTGGTTGCATCTTCTCCCACTTGTTTAAGCCATGTGATAATACAATATACCAATAGCTTATAGAAAATTACTGAAAATTCAAAAAATTCAGATTCGATTAAAAAAACAAAAAGAAAATATCATATCAGTTTTCATTGAGAAAACAAAGTTGCAAGATTTAGAATTGTCCAATATCATCACAACAAATGTCCCAACACTCACTTAATCACAACCAGACATGATAAAATCCATTGGACAGTGGAATATTTTCTTAATTACGTGTAGGTGCAGTCTTTGCTGCTAAGTAGTTTAGTCGGTTGTGTTGGTGGTTGAAGGTAATGCAAGTGTCATCTGTCTTCATCTTTGCACACAATGAGGACTAGATTGTACTGTTGCTCAAACTATGCCAAGATTTTGTTGAAGTTTTCTGAGCATAGAAAAATGATCTTTTTACATATACTTGATGGGTGGGAGTGTCAGATATGCTGGGTGATGCTATGTCAGTAGATGTTGTACACTCAAGGTTGACTGACATCAATATGGTGTTTGCAGTCAGTGCAAAAAAATAAAATACTCCCTCTTGCTGCTGCGCTTTACAAAGTCAAACTCCATCCCGGAGCTCAGAAATTTTGTTTTGCTGTGTTCTGTTTGCTTTGCAGATGTCTTGTCATTTCCTGAATCACAGCTGCATTTTGACATTTTGCCTTAGAAAAATGAATCACACTTGTACACTATTCCACCTACTGAAATATTGGTCTTTTGCATTTTATATATGGAGTTAAACTCGAATTAAAAGAAACATTGCTGCTTACCAAGAATATGCCAATAATCTTTAAAAAAGATGACTTAAACTTACTCTTTCAAGGCAGTAATGTGTAATAACTTGATCTTCAACATGCATCTCTTTGATTTAACTATAACTTATTCTTTCAAGGCAGTACTGTGTAATAACTTGATCTTCAACATGCATCTCTTTGATTTAACTATAACTTATTCTTTCAAGGCAGTACTGTGTAATAACTTGATCTTCAACATGCATCTCTTTGATTTAACTATAACTTATTCTTTCAAGGCAGTAATGTGTAATAACTTTATCTTCAACATGCATCTCTTTGATTTAACTATAACTTATTCTTTCAAGGCAGTAATGTGTAATAACTTTATCTTCAACATGCATCTCTTTGATTTAACTACAACTTACTCATTCAAGGCAGTAATGTGTAATAACTTGATCTTCAACATGCATCTCTTTGATTTAAATATAACTTATTCTTTAAAGG
Source organism: Megalonaias nervosa (assembly GCA_016617855.1). NCBI lineage: Eukaryota > Metazoa > Mollusca > Bivalvia > Unionida > Unionidae > Megalonaias > Megalonaias nervosa. Next base: position 134,695 of record JAECUM010093449.1, on the reverse strand, counting down.
CAGTAATGTGTAATAACTTGATCTTTGACATGCATCTCTTTGATTTAACTATAACTTATTCTTTCAAGGCAGTACTGTGTAATAACTTGATCTTCAACATGCATCTCTTTTTAACTATAACTTACTCTTTCAAGGCAGTAATGTGTAATAACTTGATCTTCAACATGCATCACTTTGATTTAACTATAACTTACTCTTTCAAGGCAGTAATGTGTAATAACTTGATCTTCGACATGCATCTCTTTGATTTAACTATAACTTATTCTTTCAAGGCAGTAATGTGTAATAACTTGACCTTCAACATGCATCTCTTTTTAACTATAACTTACTCTTTCAAGGCAGTAATGTGTAATAACTTGATCTTCAACATGCATCTCTTTGATTTAACTATAACTTATTCTTTCAAGGCAGTAATGTGTAATAACTTGATCTTCAACATGCATCTCTTTGATTTAACTATAACTTATTCTTTCAAGGCAGTAATCTATAATAACTTGATCTTCAACATGCTTCTCTTTGATTTAACTATAGCTTATTCTTTCAAGGCAGTAATGTGTAATAACTTTATCTTCAACATGCTTCTCTTTGATTTAACTATAACTTACTCTTTCAGGGCAGTAATGTGTAATAACTTGATCTTCAACATGCATCTCTTTGATTTAACTATAACTTATTCTTTCAAGGCAGTAATGAGTAATAACTTGATCTTTGACATGCATCTCTTTGATTTAACTATAACTTATTCTTTAAAGGCAGTAATGTGTAATAACTTTATCTTCAACATGCATCTCTTTGATTTAACTATAACTTATTCTTTCAAGGCAGTCATGTGTAATAACTTGATCTTCGACATGCATCTCTTTGATTTAACTACAACTTACTCTTTCAAGGCAGTAATGTGTAATAACTTGATCTTCAACATGCATCTCTTTGATTTAACTATAACTTACTTTTTCAAGGCAGTAATCTATAATAACTTGATCTTCAACAAGCATCTCTTTGATTTAACTATAACTTACTCTTTCAAGGCAGTAATGTGTAATAACTTTATCTTCAACATGCATCTCTTTGATTTAACTATAACTTACTCTTTCAAGGCAGTAATGTGTAATAACTTTATCTTCAACATGCATCTCTTTCATTTAACTATAACTTACTCTTTCAAGGCAGTAATGTGTAATAACGTGATCTTCAACATGCATCTCTTTGATTTAACTATAACTTCAAACAAATTGAGTTTTTAACTATAAATTCAAACAAATTAGGTTGTTCTGCTTCACTGATCTAAATTAGAAAGTTGTTAACACGGCTTTACCCTAGCTATTCTCCACCATTTTAGTAATTTGTGAAATAGAGGATGCTCATGTGTGACCAAATTGCCTTGTAATTTCCTCCATGACAATCTATTGTATAAACTGCCCCAGGGATAGTTTTAAATGGGCTGTAAGCAAGACTGTTTACTCTTTATACAGACTACATGCTAGAGACAAACTGAGATAATCATTTGCAGGTAAATTAGAATAGACATAGTATGCTTATTATCCAGTATTTACATTATTTTAGTCCATTGGTGATGCACAGAAATGTAATTGTTCTTGATGTCATGTGTCAGATACCTGTATTATGTCACCTTGACGGGTATCGGAAGACAAATCATAATTAAATATGAGATTATCATTAGCAAGAATCTAATCTTCCAGTTAACCTTAGTATGAGATGTATGCATATGAATATAAGTTACTTCTTATCCAAACTGCTTGCAGAAGGCTTAGATTGATATTTTACAGTCACCGTGGAGCAAAACATGTACTAGTGCCAAGACAACTGAGATAAAGTGCCTAAAGACACACGACAGTTACTGATCTGGGCTAATCCAAACGTTGCAGCAGTGTAACAGAATAGTGATAGTAATAATGTACTCCATTGCAGTGACTATGGTGCAGATAATTCTGTACATTGAAGTTAATTCACTTTAATTTGTTGTTGCGCATTTTTATGGATTTTCATGACTGATATAAACTGCAAACCCAACAAAAACAAAGGATCAATGTGTGAAGTAAATTGATCCCTTCTCCCTCGGCGACACATCCATACATTGAAGTAGCAGTGTTAGTGTCATGACAAATTGATCCCTTCTCCCTCGGCGACACATCCATACATTGAAGTAGCAGTGTTAGTGTCATGACAAATTGATACCCACCAACATACTGGTTAGGTTTTGGTTTTCCCTGAGGTTAATGCCATTTTCAGGACATGATAGGCTGCACATGGCAGCTAGTATGTTTGGTGGAGTAATAATCTGGGAAGACAGTGGGAATCTATTTGCACCCTTATACACAGCTATAGATCTGCATTATCAAATGAAAGGTTTATAATTGTTTTGTTACATAATTTAGTAACAATCTTTGAAATTTAAATCGTTTCAGAATAGTGAAAATGATGAATGCTGAATGACAACAAAAAATGTCATGATTTCATGCAAAAGTTCAGAACACATGATGTTGTGTCATCAAATAACAAAACATCTTGGTCAGAAATCATGTAATAATGGAACCTATTGTTTGATGTATGTTTTCATCTGAGCATCAAAAGTGTCATAAATCGAGGATGAATTTAATCCTGATAAGGATGTCAGTTCTTACAGTCATGTATGTTTAATATTTGTTGTATGCTTTATATTTTAGCTTTATGAGGCAGCTTTATCCAGTAGGACTGACAAAACTGGTCCAGTCAAGTTTGTCACTTTTAACAGTACTCGTGGCTATGGCCATAAACACATCCACATGGCTCCAGAATTGCCTGCTATTCTTAGGTCAGTGACTCATTTTAGATTTCATATGATATATGAAGGGCAGTCTGTCTTTAACCTCTCCCCCTCTCCCATAATATTGTGTGTGTGTATATATATATATATATATATATATATATATATATATATATATATATATATCTATATATATATATATATATGAATCAACAGTGGAATTGATTTTACCTGAATCTAACAACTGTCTTTTAATTATGTATCTTTCTAATGCTGAAACGAGTCTCTAGCTGTCAAGCATAGAAATGGGTTTTTTTGTAGTTTTACACATACAATTTCATGTCAAACCTTTTACACACTATAACAAACATTTAGGCAGAAGCTTTCATTTAGGTTTAGGAAGTTTTTGTCGTGACATAGTAAAGGGTATAGTTTTAGTAATGAGGACACCCTGCCTGTCACAGTGGACTGTGATATTATAAGCAGAGAGTCCTGTATATAGTTGCCTGTAACAAAGTCCAACTGCAAAGAATATAGACCCTTGTCTGCCATTGCATAATACACTAGCAGATCAGAGTCTTTGTTTTAATGATTATTTCTAATAAACTGTATTGACCCAGATTTGATGGTGCATGGTCACCATTTTGAAAGGCTTCTTCTTGCTGCTTCTTCTGAAGGGATTGTCATATTGGCATGGGGATTTCACTAAAACAGTTTCTTATGATATGTAATTATTCTTATAAAAAATGCTGCTGATGTGACATCCAGCATGGCTGTTAAATTGGCCATCTTGAAAATCTTGTTATCACTATTCAGTTGGAATGGAAGGCTATATCTGCATGTTTTTTTTTTGTCAATTTCAGATTTTTGTTATATTCTGAGAACTTCTAGTTATGACCCAAATTTGAGTAGGAGCTGTACCTTTAATTTTATTTCCACTCAGAAAGTGTTGAAAGACTTAATGGATTGAAATCAAATTTGATTTGAGGTGAAAGCCTATGTCACTTTCAGTTTTTCATTGTTTCTAGCAAACTGTAATGGATTTATTGTCCCTGTTTGACTCTGAAGTTGGCCTTTCATTTTTTATTTTTACAAAGGAACTTTCAAACGACTTCATGGATTGAAATCAAACTTAGCATGAGGCTTACATAAAGAAACCTTGGTTAAATTTGATTTTCACAGTTTTCCAGCAAAATTGGATGCAGTTATGGCCTCCTGTTTGACACAGAACTTTTTTGTTCAACTTCCATTCAATAAATTTTGAATGACTTTATGAACTGAGATCAACTTGGATGTGTTGGCTTTATGAACTGAGATCAAATTGGATGTGTTGGCTTTATGAACTGAGATCAAATTGGATGTGTTGGCTTTATGGCACCATCTTCAGCCAGTTACCATATAAAACCTCAATTTTTACTTCAGAAATTGCACCCTACTCAAAGCTATGAACTTAATTAAACTTCTCAAAAACCAAATTACATAATTTCCATATTGAAAGACTTGCAAAATCTCAAATATGACATCCCTTTAATATCCCAGATCTTACAGAAACATAATGTTCTCTTGGAAAAGTGTTCCGTTCTGTTGGCTGCCTAGCCACATGGGCATTAAGGGTAACATAAAGGCAGGTAAAGGAGCCAAAGCTACACTGTAGTCTCCTGTCTCTGAATGGAAGATTCCATATTGCAGTGTGGCATCACTCATAGAGAACATATCAGAGAGATGAAGAGGCATTTTGCCAGTCACATATTGGGCATTCATACCTGACTCACACATACCTCCTGAAGGATGAACTATGACCAAAGTTTGTACCCTGGCAGTGTCTACTGACAGTGGAGCACATTCTTGTCAGGTGTGATGATTTCCACCCTGTGAGACAGAGATATTTTGATGTGAACTGATTGAATAAATTGTTGGATGATGTACCACCATCTTGGACATTTAAAGGGAATGCAATGTTTACAACAAATTTTCAGCATGTTTTAAGGATTTTATGTGTGTTACCTTCATCTTTTAGTTTGCATAAATTTTACAGGAGTTTAACATCTTTACATTTTATATTTTATTTTGAGGTACTTAATTATACATTTATTTTGGAAAGCTTTATCTTTCTAAATTTGTCTGCAATTTGGATTTACATTTTTTAAACTTAACCTTTTATTGGCACTACATAGCCACATTTGTGCTGAGGTGCCATAAAAAAACAATTACATATGTACATTATATTAACATCAAGATCAATCTAATTTTAATGTTTTCTGGCCTGAGTTTTGGCCCCCTTTTGATCTAGAACATTGCTTTTTTAATGCAGCATATTGGTGGGGGCAGCTATGGTGTATGGACATCTTTAGTTAAGGACAAGTTTCCTTTGTGAATGTAACACAATATCTGCAGCAAGCAAATCAAGAATCAATTGTTAACATTTTTTAATTTCAGAGCAATGTGATGGCTCTCCTCAAAATATCACTTACAATAAATACTGCATTGAATTTGCTTAAATAGATCATAATGGAGATACAATACATGTTTGTTTTTGAGGATGTTGCAGTAAAAGATGTATTGTATTAGTGGCAGGTAAACAGGTTTAAATTTTTCAAAGACTTAAATAAAAGATCATTTTGTTCAGAAAGAAATGAATTATTTTGTGTTGTGAGTGCAACGCAACTCTTGAATAACAAATGGTGAAATTGTATTTGGAATGAAAGTTCATCCTTTTTTTTTTTTTTTAAATTATTTTCTTTTGCAGATAAATGCTCTCCATTAATGTATTTTTTTATAATATTTTCCAGGGATTTTGTGCAGCATTGTCTCCAGAGAAGCTCCAAAGAGTAAAGATCTTATTTTAAGTAAAAGAAAAAGTTGCTGAATGCTTGTATGTAATGTTATAAATCAAAAGTATGAAATTTTGTGTCTGTTAGAATCTATACAATAGTTTTATAAATGTTATTTCTCTTGTTGCTGGTAGCATGAGCACACAAGAAACCTTAAAAGTAATGATTATTAAGTTATATTTTTTTATTCTGGCAATACTTTAGGGTGGTTGCAGTCAGATATACTTGGGACCCAGGGAGGGCACTTTTAAAGTGGAGTAGTCACCCATAGATGCAATTTAGAATTTTATATCATTGGAATCCTTAGAGTTATCAGGCCACCTTGGCATTTCATTTAAAACAGTACCTTCCTTGGATGCCATGTATGTTTTTATGGAAGAACCCTTATTAAGTCAGGCAGCATAGGTCACATGAAATTTGGGTTTTAATTATAAGACACATTCATCTCATCATCAAGTTGGTCCTAAATGAAAATGGTGTATGACAGACATCCATTATGGTGGTGGTGGAGGCTATATTGAAGATGTTGTTATTTGCTACTCTGCCTGAATGGTTGGTCATATCAACATGGGATTTGCACCAAAAGACCTATTATAATATCTAGTTTACAATTTAAATGGTACCAATATGACTCCAACATGGCCATTATGATTGGTCCCAAATTGAAATCAGACTGGTTATATCATTGTGTGGTTTTCATTAAAAGACTTTTATGATTGCACATATACAAATGAACTGTGACAGACTTTGTATTTAATTAGCTTCCAGTAAGCAAAGTTAATAGTCAGCACTCTGACATTGATTTTAAGATCAATGATCTTGACTCGGGGTTTTTTTTGTAACTGTACTAGCTTGTGAACATAATAACACCAACAAGTATGAATGGTTTTTTTTTTTTTTTATCAAACCCAGTTTGTGGATATGTCTGAAGAATACTTTGATTGATGTACTTTAGTGACTTGGGGGTTTTGGGGGTGGGGTATCAAAAAGAGCTGTTAATTATAAGATTTAACCAAACTTAGCATGTTGGTATATCTTAACAGTGTTTGTGATGAGTTTATTGATCTTCTGTCCATGATATCAGGTTCAAGATCAAAGACGAGGACAATATTTTTTCTTTAATTGCACTAACAGGTATCTTGTGAACATGTTACCTCGTACATTTAAGAATATATTTTAATGATCAAATTTTAGTAAGTTGTTGAGTATCTTAGCTTGAGTTTCAATACACACCAGCTAAAAGGTATAAAAGGACCAAAGAAAAACTGATATGGATTCATGGAACTTTTCTTTATCTGTTTTTTCCTGGTGGATATTTACTTTTGGTTGGAGAGGTTGTCTTCCTGGAATTTTAGTGAGTTGCTTGAATTTACTATTCTTAATCACTAACTTATTCTCTGCACTTGATGGCTAGGATAGTGCTGATGTACCATATAATTCAATACCATACATGTTTAACTATCTAGACATTTTTTCATGCTTTTGTGAAATTGTCAACCATCTAAGTAACAACAACCAATGCAGAGTGCACTATGTTCTAATTATTGTTCTTGCCATGACTGAGTACTATATTTGCAAATGTTTCATACAACTGATTGTTGTTCTTGCCATGACTGAGTACTGTATTTGCAAATGTTGCATACAACTGATTGTTGTTCTTGCCATGATTGAGTACTGTATTTGCAAATGTTGCATACAACTGATTGTTGTTCTTGCCATGATTGAGTACTGTATTTGCAAATGTTGCATACAACTGATTGTTGTTCTTGCCATGATTGAGTACTGTATTTGCAAATGTTGCATACAACTGATTGTTGTTCTTGCCATGATTGAGTACTGTATTTGCAAATGTTGCATACAATGTTTTAGAACTTTGTCCTACTGCATAGTTTATATTAATCTATAATGAATTATTGACTCAGGAGAAATATGCTGACCTCATTAGATTAAATGCTTTATATTTATTACTTTGAATGTGTTTAAAATGTTGTGTAGTTTTCATTATATTTGCATACAATACACATTAATTCTGTTTATCAAGAGTTCTGATCCCACAGGTGGCTATATTTTGATTCATAACCTCAGAATACAGCCAATGTCTTATGTTACTGTGTAACTGAATTTGGAAATCAGCATTAATGCAGAACAGCAATTGCATTTTTGCTGGATTTATTTTTCTAATTTTAAGGAGTCAATCCAGGTTTAAGGTTTACAATTTACATTGATAAATTTGTTAATCAGGTGTATGGTATACTTACCAGATATAGTCTATTATAGTTAGGGTCCCACTGCAAACAATATAGACCCTGATTTGCCAACACATAATGCACTGGCAGATCAGGGTCTGTGTTATTTGTTCTACTGATTACTTCAAACAAACTGCATGGACCCAGATCTGATGGTGCATTATGTGTTAGCAGATCTGGTCTATGCAGCTACACTTCATAAATGAGTGCATATGGTGTCATACAGGTAGAAGTCCTTTATCTCATCAATACACATACACCTTGATGATACTCAAAAATGTGGATAATAAGCTTATATACTTATTTTTTGGAATAGGTGTCAGTCATATGTGTGTATATACTTAATTTTTTAGAATAAGTGATAGTCATTTGTGCTTATATTTGACATGCTTACCAACAGTGGAAGGTGCTGTGATACAGTAATATAACTGCAGTGTTTGCATGTTTATGTATATCAATAAAATGGAAAAGCACATTTACACAGAGATGCTTTATTAGAGTAAACAAAGAAAGCAAGAAGATAAATAACAGAATTAGAACCAAGTAAACAGATCAGTTGTTGTGCTGCATCAGAAAATAATCTCTGTGTATGTATGTGTGTGTGTGTGTGTATTTTTACTATAAACACACTGAAGGGCCTATATTTTCCCTGTACACTTATTTTGGTCACAAAAACATGGGAAGGCCCATATTTTCCCTATACACTTATTTTGGCTACAAAAACACTTGAAGGCCCATTTTTTTTCCTGTACACTTGTTTTAACTATTCAGATTATACCAGAGATACCAAAAATATTATGTTGTCTGTGCCTTTTTAAATCTAAAATTTTGTCATTTTTTTAAAAAGGAAATTTTTCAAACTGTTTTTTTGAAAAGATATATTCAAGTATGTTATGATCTTTTTACCCATTATGTATTCTGAAAATGCATTTATCCTTGAGAAATAAAATTCTTAATCATGAAACAAGTTTCTAGGATTTTGAACTCATACTGTGACTTGTAGGTTCTTTGGTGGAAAGTCTTCTTTTGTGTGCATAAAATGTGGCAGAATTTTTTATAAAATGACAACTCATCAACTTCCATCTGTCTGTCTGTCTAACTCTACTTTTTCCCACTTGTATAAATGGTGACAGGATGGGCATGATATGATATTGCTGACTTAGCTTGGTTATTTAGGAAGGAGACATTAAAAAATGTAGTCAACTTTAGACAGTATAATATTTTTTATGTGTATGTTAACAAACAGATGCTTTTGTTACCTTGAGGAAATAAAGAGGGAAAATCTTGAAATGAGTGAATAACATATTTTATCAAGTGGGCAAAAACTTTGTATTTTCAATATTGGCAAAGCTACAGGTGAAAATACTCAAGTTTTTCGCTCACAAGATAAAATGTATCCATTATTTACTTAGAGCAAACAATTTTTTTAAAAATTGTCTTTTCAAACTTATTGGCTTGCAGTATGTACAACAGATTGAAGTAACAGATTTCTTCCTCTAGCCTGCATGATAATTTCAGCAGTTTGCCATTATATTTTGCTGTGTTTTGTGAAAATATTAGCATTAACATAATTCTCCTTCCTAACTCAGTGTAAAATAGTACATTAACAAAACAATTTTTTATAAAAAGAAAATTGTTTATATGCACATTATTGGGTTACACCTTGGTTCATCTGCGTGCAAGGTGGCCATACTTACCATTAGACCCCACATGTCTGAAAATAGCTCAAACAAGACTTGATTTTAATGTTATCAATGCTGAAATAAAAATATCTATTGCATTTCACTCCAATGAATTATCACAATCATTTCACTTGGAAAATCCAGTAATTCACAGCATAGCATAAAATAGATCACCTATAAAAATGCAAAGGTTTCACTAATTGTCAAGTCAGTCCAGAGACCTGTTATAAAAGTCTACACATTAAGTTCAGCATGGATGATATGCAATTGTTGCTTGGCAAGAAACAATTAGATATAAGAATAAATTAGTATGTATGGGTTTTAGCTAATTAATATATAATTTATTGATGGTGCCAATTCTGGCATATTTTGAAAACTTAAATTAAATTCTGCATAATGATTTTATCTTTAGAATTTGTGATGCAAAACTTGTTCTTAAAACATCAAAATAGTTTATACTTAGACTGTTGATATATGCTGTCAAACCAGTCTACAGCAGCCACCCTTTAAAAAAGGCAAAGGTGGCCTTTTTAGATAGGTGCCTTCTGAAGGCATTTTCAGTTTCAAACTTCGTTCATGACAGATTTATGTACTTGGAACCGAATTGCATTAGTATTATTATTAGCAGTATTATCATTATTCTTATATCACATGTATTATTATTAATAGAAGTAGTATGCTTCCATGATGCATGTATTTAGTTTAGTTATTTAGCAAAAAGAAAAATAACAAAATGTAATAAAATAAGTTCCACACAAAAATACTGTATCTTCATTTTAAGCCATCATGTACATTAAATCATGCTTGTAACCTTTGATAATTAGGGATAAAAAGAAGCTTCCTGGGACTGTTCTTAGTAGCACCTAAACCCGAAAAAGATATCACTAATGCTGGGAGCCTCTAGTCAGAGATTTCATGTATTTTTATTTTCATCAGAGATAGCTTTGATACAAAATCTTAAAACGACAATTAACAAATCCCTCCTATTTGCAGGATTAAACAAAAAAAAAATCAGTTTAAAATAAGGATACAAACCACCTTGCTTTCAAAACTGGCCTGTTGATACCTTGAGTTCAACTGGATTACAGTAAGTACAGTTAAAATATGAAACGTTTAAACATCAATTCACTACAAATTCTGTAATTGGATTTAAGCAGATAGTTAAAATTAAGATAAACACTAAATAAAATAATGCAAATAATAATGATGATGGTGTTGATCATCATGGAGTATAGCACCTGTATATGAAGAATCTCTGGAAAGCAGTAGGATACAATAAAAATGAATGAAGGACATTTTTAAAAAATGACGTTTTGTACCAAATAATACTACTAATAATAGGATGAAGAAGGAAAATGAAAACTACACCTGTGTACAAATACTGGTTTGACAGAAGATCTACGTCCATTTTATTTAGTATCAGATGTGAATGATATAAATTATATGCTTCACAGGAAACAGCACTATGAATAACAGTTAATACAGTTTCCATGTTGGTAAATGACAGCAAGACAATTGTACATTTATGAGAAATATACATAACACATGTTTCCAACAGATGATGGTGGTGGCACAGATTATAAAAGAAGTTGATCCCAATGGCAGACTGACTGTATATTATGGTTCATTATAACTGCAGCATTCTAAAAGAGATTTGCAGGGTTTTAATAAGATCTCCCTTGTAATTGTTACACATAATTTATTATTTTTAATTACCCAAATGTAAACAAAATTTCCAATAGACCCATGACCCATGTAATTACCTTAATATAATACAAAGGAGAATGTCTTTGATTGTTTTACTTATCTAACACTCTTCAAATGTTTATTACTGTACAGTATGTTGAATGATGTCACTTAAACATGGAAATGTTTGTTATAAATATGCAGATTAGGAATAAGAGGTATAAAAGTTCAATTTTCCATATATATATATATATATATATATATATATATATATATATATTAATCAGTGAATTTTGGAATTATGTTTTATTAATTTTGATATATGGTCCTGGGGTTTTTTATACAAAAGTTGCAGATTTGTATGCACACTGTGTCTTCAAGCAGACATTTGCTGACATACTGTATATTTATCCAGAATATACATTTCACCCCTTCATACAAATAATTAAGACATCTTCCAGTTATTTGAAAACAACCCATATTTTATCACAGTGTTGGTTTGTGAATGGCATTAGTTTGTAAAATGGGGGCCCCGAGTGACGGAGTGGTCTAAAGCGCTCACCGTTACGGATCACTGCCATCTCACCTCTGTCTGCATGGGTTCGAGTCTCAGGCTCGGCCAATGTGGTTATGTGAGAAAGCTTGCCGGTAGCTTCTCGTGGGTCGGTGGTTCTTTCCAGGTTCTCCCGGGTTCTTCCTCCACCATTAATACTTGCCGCCATGTATAGCCTATCGTGTGCTGAAAAATGGCGTTAAGCCCCACAACAACAACAACAACAACAATAACAAAGTTTGTAAAATGCTGCTGTTACATTGGGTGATGTAAAAAATTCAAAGAACTAATGTAAGTTATTGAAGGAAGTTTTATTCTGTTCAGCATTTCTGATATAGCATAACGTTAAGAATATATTGTACTATTTGAATGAGACAATAGGACATTCAGACAAGAATCGCATTAAGTAAAGCTTCATGTGAATGTCTAATGTCGCTTAATCCATTATCAACTTTGTTTGAAAGCCAGTGTGTTCTGTAAACAAATAATACAGTAATCTGAAATGTAATTTGCTATATTAATAAGTATGTGTGGGTTCCACTATTTCATTATCTCTTCCAAAACTGAGAGCAGTAATGTGGGCAGTATGGGGCACAAGGAGAATTAACACTATTAGGTTTGTGTGTATGGGTCAGTACAGGGCACAAGAGTAACTTAATATGGTGGGTCTATACATGGCACAAGAAAAAAATGTAATGTTAAAATGTCTCTCCTCCATATTGAAAAACGGGGGATGGTCAAGGGAAATTTAACATGGTGGGTTGATATGGGGCACAATGGAAAATATAATGTTAAAAATGCCTATAGATTAAACACTATAAATTAGTATGAACACAACCATGTGTAGTCACCATTATCCAACACATTCAATCCAATTCCCCACATAGACTATCCATACCCCACATTTACTATCCAACACACGTGTAGCGATCAGTATCCCACACATCCTATCTAACAATGTCCAACACTTACTATCCAACGTGCCATTTGTAGTTACCAATACCGAGTGATCTACTATCCATCAAAATTCTATACCTTTAACATGTATTGTAGTGACCAGCAACCCAAGCATGCTATTCAGTGCTTCACATTTGCTATTCAGTATGCCATGTGTAGTGACCAATACCACACACTTACTTGCCAACATGCCATATGTAATAGCATGCACCCAGTGATCTACTATACCCAGTTTAGTGTCTGATGCCCCACACTATTCTTGAATATGTGTACTGACCAGCACTGTACATTTACTCCCCAACATGCCAACTTTAGTGTCCAACATGCATTGATCTGGTGTCCAGCACCCCAAACTATACCATCAGCATGCTATTAGAGTGATGAAGACCCCGCTCATCTACTGACCCAGTCATCTACCCACCATCGTTGTACAGCTAGTAGGCATGCTGTGTGACTGACCAGCGCCCATACCTATTAACCAGCATCAACATCTACAAACACGTGTTAGGAGTGGATGTAAAGTTAGGATGTAATGCAGTGAGGTTTAACACTTAATTTTACACACACAATCACTCACTGTTATCATCCAACGCTTTCCCTGTTACAGACCATACAGTGGAAGTGAAGTCCATCAGACATTATCTGCCTAGTGGTCACATGCATATATCCAAGATTTGTACATAAAGCATTACTTATTCCTCAGATTATGTTGGTGGTGTCAGTAAATTTGCATATATTGTACTGTTGTTATAAATAGATATAACCAAGGGAACAAACTCATGATAACACTAAAACGAAAGTGACTAAAAGTAATACTAAAGTAACATAACTACCCCAGAATTTAGAGGACACCAATGAAAAAGAACATAATGTAAGATTAAAGTGTCTTAGTACCAAAATTATGAAAAGAAAAACCAATTGACCTTGACCAGGAAAAGGACAATTTTGAAACTGTCACGGACATTAGAGGAAACTGAAAAAATCCAAAAATTATATTAAAATAGCCAAGACTAATGATAGTACTAAATTCCGAAACTGTTACAGACTTTTGCACGGATTAAAAATAAATTCCCACCAAGTAAAAATTGTAAAAGAATTTGTATAAATTGTAAAAAAATTTAAAATGCAAAATTTGTAAAATTTTTATTTTTGTACACAACAAAAATAAATTATTTAAACAAATGAGTCCAAATTTAGCAAAGACTGAAATGTGTTTAACAAATATAAATGTTGCCCTAAATTTTTTTAAATGGTACAAATATTTAATAGCAAATATCTACGAGTAGTGAAAGATTTCACGGCGTTTTGAGTGATCATCACCAGTCATGTACTGTCCAGTCCCCTACATTTACTATCCAACACCCCATTCTTACTATCCAACAGGCTGTTGGAGTGACAAAACACTCAGTCATTTATTGAACAACACAAAAACGTACTATCCAGTATGCTGCTGGAGTAACACCTACACCTTCTAACCAACACGCCGTTTGAACGACAAACACCCACTCACCTACTAACCAATACCAACTCGTATACTCCTACAGTGGGTAGGAGTAATTACACATTCACGTACATACTATCATACACAAGGATAGGTGTATTTACATACACAAAGATACTATCACATACAAAGTAGGAATGCTTACACATATATATGTTTGGTGAACGATGGATGGCAATGCTGGCAAATGCACTGTTTATATACTTTAGGGGTCAATGTGAAAAGAAAAACATGCCCGATATTTCAGTACATAGATGTGAAGGAAAACATTGCTCTTTGCAAAATTCAAACAGTGAATGTGAGTGAGAAGGAGGATATCAAAATAATTTTTCATTCCAAAAAACATGCCATCACCATTATTTTCTAAATAAACATTTTCTAAAAAGTACCGCTAACTGAAACATCTATAAGTCAATGACGAGTGGGGATTAGGACTAGTCCCATACAAATACCAATCATTAAACATGAAACTTATTTACAATGTTGACAACATTGTGGAGTAAGACTATACTTCCAGTGATCTATTACAAATAATTTGCCATCAATATACTTTAAGTATCTGTGCAAAAGAAACTACATAGCTACAATGTTGATAAAACTCTTACTATTTCGTCATCATTTTTGGAGAAATCATGTTCAAAACAAGTCAGTGCATGTTCTAATGGGAGTCCAAGACGGCGTTAATGAAGGAAATACAAACATTAAAGTAAACACACGATCAAATCCGATCCAGTAATCTCACATTATTGAATTGAGTAAATTCAGCATTTCTTCTCATAAAGTCTATGATATGTTGAAGTGGAGGTAATCTGTAAGAATCACGGTGGTCATTGTGAAAAGTAGACGGCTACCCAGTGGTTCCTGGGCGATGACTGTCATCCTTATTGATGACATGCTCGAACATCGTAATGATTTCGATGAGGAAGTTTATCTATAGCAAACACCAATGGATTCCAAGAATCTGTGTATGAACTATGACGTAGAAGGTAGTGATGTTTTCAGGTATAAATGTTTACAGCCAGGGAAAAGTAATGATTCACGCTTGACGTTTTCCTTCAGAAGATCTGTCAAGTGAGTCAGTCACAGGAAGATTCACACTTGATGTTTTCCTTGAGAAGATCTGTCAAGTGAGTCAGTCACAGGAAGTTTCTGTACTTTGTTGCAAGAGAGCTTGTTTTGTTTCCAACAGATGTCAATGGAGGTTGAGAATGGTCACTTAAGCTTTTATACCAGTCTTTCAAGATCTACTCTTCTGAGATGAGGACCTGTGCTTTTTCCAGATACACTTCCCACTTTTCTTCTTAACTTATCATCAAACATTTGTCATGTTGCACATTGCTAGGATGATGGATTTGACAATCATAACAATGTTTTATGGTTAAGTGTGTGATTCGTGTGATTCTTTCAGCCAAGTAGCAAGCACAAAAAAAACTAAGTGTTATTCCTGTTCTGACTATATCTTTCACTTCTCTACTTGTAGTCTGTAAGAGTTGTTTTGGATAGAAAACATCATCTTCATCTCTTTCCATGGGTTTGTGTTCCAAGAGTTGTAATTATCTATTCTCTCTTGATTTCCAGAGTATTATCGAATTATGCAAGCAAGATCTCGTTCACTGTGTTCACCAGAACCAGTACAAACTAAAGTCGACACGGAGTTGGTTTGAATTTATAGGGTGGAAATGTCATTCGTTGCTTCATTAATCTGGAGTGAAACGAATCCCCACTAAGCAAAGCCTCCTGCATTACTGTCGACTGAAATGCCATGGCTACAGTTGGTTTCTAATTGTCCTCTGGCTTCAAACAAAATCGAGCAGGATTTCGAATAATTGGAGGGGGGTCAAAGTTAGTTAAAATGGTCTGATACACAACGTTTGGCAGTCTCGGGTGACTTCTATAATGGCCATATTGAAGTGTTGGTACTCGAAAGGTTTTTAGTGGATAGCTCCATTGAGAGCTACACTGCTAACGATACCAGTGAGTGAAGGTTTAGGTAAATGACCTTGGAACATACGATCTTCTATTTTTGGAACGGAGTCCAGAGACAATGGTGAAGGTTTTGACTTCTACTCGTCGAAGAGGATACTTGGCTGTCGTTCGACTGATGTAATTTCCCATTTTATGTTAGACTGCCACACGACACACGTAAAGCCTGGCTTCATTGACGTTTTGCACTCGTTAGCATCAGCAATAAAATAGAACACGGCACTATTCCAATTCAGTTTCAGGCCTACATCCACTCCATTCAACAAATACTTGTATTGCAACCACATGTCCAGGTGTAAACGATCCATCGTCGTTGTTCGATTTTCTTTTGGCGGTTCTTAAATTCAGCATTCTGAGATCTTTATCTTCTTGTAACCCTGTGTTTTATAGGTATCCAAAGTTTCCACACCACCGCTGCATTCAGATGTGTGTTTATGGCTTTTCTCCAATAGATTTTCTAGGTACTCTCTGTAAGGGTAAGTGTCCATGCTGCTGCTGACCAGTTTGTTGTTCAAGTACAAACCCACTTCGTTGAACAACAAATGCATGACGTCGACGGGAGCTGCTCTGGTATCGGCGCTTGGATTTGGTGCTGTCCACTTTGAGAACTTTGACTTTCAGGTACAAGTCGTTGTCATTCAGATCGATTTTAAATTAGATATGAGCTGAATTTGTCAAAGACGACAATGGATTCCTTCGTTGCCTTCTTCGTTGGTTGCATTGCAAATAGATCAAGTTCTGGCTTGGAACATATCAAGAATCTCTTTGTAATCAAAAACCTCGAAATCTCTTACTGCTGTTCTTTTGTTATTGTTATTCTGGTCATTTCTATGATTTCTGATGGGATTTTTGCGTCTCTTTCAACTTTGTCCTTGCTGCGACGAAGAGGAGTAACTAATGCCTCTCCCATGAGTGTGTTCGTGAATTAATAGGTGTGTCTCGGTGATCCAGGAATTTAATTCATGTTTGAATCAACACATTTTTCCCACTTTTATCAAGGCTTGCTTGAGACCTTGTTGGTTGATGAGCCTCAAAGTTGCGTCTTTAAAGCGTGCAATCTCGGGTCACCATAGATTTGAAGATGGGTGCTACCACACGAAAAGCTGTTTTTAACATATCTCGTAAACCATGTCTTTGTTGTCAAGCTGCTGCTCAGTACACAGGATCCATCTGCTACAATTCAGGCAAGAGACTTTTTAAAATTTATTTTCACGGTGACTTTTCCTTAAGATAGCAGAATATTTTTTCATAGACTTCCCTTTATGCTGATATTCACACTGTCAAGATACGATTTACGTAAGAGGAAGATAATAAGGCTGTACAAATTCTTGGTTAACATCATACGTGCTTCATCCTTCATCATTTAAGCACTGGAGCAGATGTGTTTTCTACATCGTTGTACTCGACGATAATAGTACACAAACATCTAATTCAGTTTTTCATTCAGTTCGATTGTGTTGAGAAAATTCTTGCTGAATCAGTTGTTCATTTCTTTTGACTGCGGTGTTATATTCTTGCTTCCACCCCAGGATAGGCAAACTGGGAGAAGTAATGAACAGCATTTTAGAGCCCAAAACAATAAATTCTGAGACGGTGAGGAATTGAATGGTACTCGATCAGTACACTTCGGCGAGTTTTCTCCTGTACTTTGCCAAACTGATCGTTGAACATAGATGAAATTGTATTGACCAGATGTCGAGCACAGAATAAAATCCTCTGGGAGAATAATATTCAACTGATGATTCTCTGATTATACTGTTTTAGATTGGTAATAACCAGGATGATTTTTGTCCAAGTTTTCTTGAACTTGTTCGTTGAGGATTTCGACAATAAAACACCCTATTAAGGAAAAATGATCGAATTAAGGTTTTATTCCGTCTTCAATGGTTTTCTTTTCCAAGATAAAAAAGGTTGCCACAGTGAAGGAAAATGGAGCAGAGGGAGTCCGAAACACTTGTGTCTTTCTCTTTTCCATCCCCATGGATGCGTATGTTGGTGTCGTTGTTGCTTTTTTTCTTCGCTTTTTCTGACATTCTTGAAATCTCTCATGGTAGGTTTAACCGTCTAGTCTAAAGCTTGCTGGTAAAGTAGGTGAAGACAACAAAAACAATAATTGCCCGTACAGTTGTGATATTTCTGATTCTGATAAATATGTTCGATCCACCAACCATTGTACTCTTCTTGAAGTACGGGTAAGGTCTGAATGGGGTTAGGATTATGAGGTAAATGTGGAATTCATTGTTCGTACCAACAGTGGAGTTCTATCAACCGTTAGTAGTATATGGGGGCGATATACGGACAATGGGAATTAGCATTACAAGACCCCCTGGGCCTGTATACAGACAAGATTTATACGGACAAAAGGTTGGGTCTATATACGGACAAGGGAAAGTGAAACATAGGTTGGATTTGTATAGAGTCAATAGGAATGATGACGTCACGGTACTGGACATTGGCAAAAATGTTGCAAGGGGCTGACCTCAATCGGGCCAAACAGCAAACAGCGACAGTGGGAAAAAACTATAACTTTATGTCCCACTCCGCCAAGCGGGTTAAGTTCAGCTAGTTCAGAAACTATACGAATAATAACGCTTGGCGGAGCGGGACATAGAACTGGATAGAATGCTTGGCGGGGCAGGACTGGATAGACATAGATATAGACAAAGAAACAAAGACACAAACATAAGACATACACAAACATGAAACAAAGACACACATATAAGGCAAAGAGATTAAAACTTTTCGAGGCATTTAAGTGGCCCTGAAAAGGACCTTTGGGTTCTTCTATTATCTCCAGTTCTTCCACCATCTGCTTACATTCTCTATTATTCCTTTCTTCTTCTTCTTTTCATTTTCTGGTATCCAGTCAGGATGTCCCATTGCTCTAAACTTTTCTTGTAACTTGATCCAGTTTTGATTTAGTCTGTCAAAGGCCTCTGTTTTCTTTTTGTTTTCTTTCTCCTTTCTCTCCTTAGCCCAGGTATCTTTAATCTTTTTCACCTCCTCTTCCATCACCTTTCTAACCATTTCTTCTCCTTTATTTAATTTCTCTAATCCCCACTCCACATTCCTAAGAGACAGGTAAGACCAATCTGTTAAAGTCTCTATTTCTTCTAAAAAAATACCTGACTTTTGTCATTTTATCAGTAGCCTCCTTCAATTTTACCACTTTAACATACTCTAACTTCATAAAGTCTCTCAACTTCTGCACTTCCTTCTCTATAACGTCTTTAACCAGATCTCTGGCTACTTTTAGTTTTTTCACTTGACTTGTCACAAACTCTAGGGTAACTGGATAACTCCATTCATCTGCAAGCCTTTCTACCACATACGCTGCATCCATCATCCAATACCAACCATCTTTTAAGTCATTTACTAAATTCGTTTTGAACGTGTTGACTAGTCAACACTGGGTAGCCAGACTGTTATTATTATTAAGTTTGTATTATAGTGGCTTTCGTACATTAAGTACATGTGTCACTGGTTAATTTCTGCACCGCAGGATGTTAGTTATTCCTTGAGGAATGGAATCAGTGCCACATTCCCCAGACGTTAATGCACTCAAGGAGTGTTGTTAATTTAGCCATCAGGCAGCAGAACAATAAGTTCCAAGCTACCTGAATGTTAGGCTTTCATGATTGGGGATAGTCCCAGCACACACTCATGTTTTACAGTCCAGCTCTAGCATAGGGTGAGTTTGAGTAGTACCATCACTCACTCACGTTTTTGGTTGATGGCAAGGTTGATATTGGCGTGTGCATTGTACGCTTATTGGTGTCCGGTTGAGGAAAAGGGTGTCGTAGACCAGGAAGGGAGGCGCCAAGCCGCAGGGTGGTGTCCGTTGTTTCCAGGGTATTGGTTTAAACTCGGTCATATTGAATGGACTAAGATTTTTTAATAGAAACTCTGTGCTGTTTTTTTTATGTAAAGTTATAATGAGGGAATAAGTGTTAAGTAGAAACCTCGGATGACAGCCAGTTTGATACCAGTAATTTTGTCACCTTGTGTGACTGTCCCTGATGGTCCTGGGCTTAGACCACCTTATATGAGATACTGTTTTGGGGTCTTACTGGGTGTGCTTTATTTTGGGGCCAATCGGTCATGGGGTGTTTGACCTGTGATTATTTGGGACCGATCCCTTTGCGTAGATTAGTTTTTACCGCCTTGTGCAGCGGGGTCTGATGGTCATTGGACTTTTGACCACCTTTTATTGTCTATTTGGGGCCCTATTGTACTTCTCTAACCTGATTACGTAGTCGCCATGTGTGGCAGGCCCTAATGGTCCTGGTGTTCGGACTCCCTCATTCTATTTGTGATGACTTTTGGTTGAGAGCAGATAGTATGACTGGGTTACAGGATGAGTCGGTTAGCAGGTTATTTGGTAGAAGGCAAGAGGCGAAAGAAGAAAGAGGGGAATTTTTTTTTTATTTAGGTGGTGTTTTAGTTTAGCTAACGGCTATTTATTTTTTGGAAGGGACATACGCCTTTGCTGAATAATCAGGTCCCGAGCCGACATATCAAAAACGTCCATCCCATGGCTTGAGCCGATTTATTGTTTAACTTATCTATTCGTGTGCCATTGATTTGGGGGAGGACAAGTGTCTTTGCTGAATAATCAGGTCCCTGATGACATATCAAAGACACCTATCCAGTGGTTATGCCATTTTGTATTATAGATTATTTGGTATAGCGGCTTTTAGATTTGTTTGCCTGATAGGGTATGTGAATGGGGCATTAAATTTTTTCTTTAAGCCCGGTTTCATTTAGATAGTTTATGATATTTCTATTGGTTGTATTTAAGTTGGTGTTGTTTTTTTTCTAAGAACTCTGGGTATGTTATTGGGGATCCAATTTCTTTTTGTGCGTTTTGAAATTTATTTCTGGCCGACTGATGTTTAGAGCAGTTATTGAAAATATGATTGAGGTCTTCTACGGTGCGGCAGTAGTAGCAGTTGATGTTAGTGCGTGTTGGTCCTAAATATTTACCAAAGCTGCCGGCTAGTTTTGTTTTGCCCGTCATAATTCGATTTATAATTTTTTGGTCCGGGCTGTTAACCTTGGGTGGCTTAATGGACCTATTTGCTCCCTTTAGGGTGGAGTATAACTTTCGGCCCTTGGGGAAGCATTCTAGTATTCCTGCCATTTATTGTTAATGTAGGTTCTAACTAGGCTTTGGGCTTCTGTGATGCTATATTTTAGTGGGGCCGGGTTAGGGTCTCCTAATTTACTTTTAGCGACTTTGTCCGCCTCTTCGTTGCCAGGAATTCCTATATGCGATTTTATCCGCACAAATTCCACGAGTTGGTTTTTGGTGGATAGTTCTTTAAGCAGGTGGTAAGTCCTGGCAAGGAACTTTTCTCCTGATTCAGTGTTATTTGTTTTTATTGATGTTATTACACTAAGGGAGTCGCTAATGATTACTTCTTTTGGGGTGTTGTTTTCTAAGATCCATTTTAATGATTCATTGATAGCCCAGAATTCAGTTGTGTATGTAGAGCAGTGGTCTGGTAATCTGGTTCCCATTTGTATGTTGAGTTCTGGGATTACAACTGCTGCTGCTGTTCTGGGTGGTTCTGGTGTTTTAGATCCATCATTATATATTTTAACGAAACTGGAGTAGGTGTCTAGTATGTCTATTGTAATGTTTGTTTTTAGTTTATGCTCCTGTTCCAATTTGTTTCCATATTCGGTGGCTTTGGTGTTAAACCTTGGTTTAAGGTTTACCCAAGGGGCCTGGTCAGGGTGTTTTGTGTATCCCTCCTGTTGTTCCAAAATTGGCAAATTTTTCCTCAATTCTAGGATTTGTTTTCCACCTGGTAAGTTTGGTACTAGGTTTCGACTAAAAGTTTTGTTACACTTGCTAATAGCCATTTTTGTGGGATGCGTATTTGGATGAGATGTGAGCCGGATTGAATATCTGAGTAGCATATCATGTCTTCTCAGCCTTAGTGGTTGTTCTCCAGTGAATACTTGGAGTTCGTCAAGTGAGGTTGAGGGTAGAGTGCCAGTGCAGACAGCCAGTGCCAGACTGACGACCGCGATGCTTTATATATTTGAAACACGAACGTGAAGGAAAACATCCCGTATAATAATTTCACATATTATCTACTATCCACACAGAAGGGAAGAAAAAATAACCCCCAATATCTCCTATCCACACAGAAGGGAAGAAAACCCATTATATACTATCCACATAGGTACGCGCGCGCACATCAACACACATACAAACAAACACACAAATGTACGAGTGCACACAAATACACACACACACATTCACATCAGTAAAGGAATTAGTGCTTATAGTCACACTACTTCACATTCACTGAAATTGGCAACTTGATCAGTCTCTCTTTTCTATAGATCTGGTTAGCCATGAGAAGGGCTGTTTTATTTTGAATTTCAGATGCACCTGGTTAATGGTGACGCCTCCCAGGTCTGGCCCCACACACGCAAAGTCGGTTCCAATCATTGGCCCAATTGACCGTAGCTGATGGGGGTGCGGAGGCTGCTTGATTGGCCTCATCATCCCAATTCTCATTTTGAGGGATAGTGAAAACTTGTTGCAGTTGTTGTTGTTCCCTCTGTCATCTGCGCCACACTCGGGGATGATGATGATCTGGCCTCCTTGCTTCCTGTGGATGCTGTACTGGTTGTTGTGGCTGTGGTTGAGGTTGCTGTGGCGGTGCTGCTAGTGGCTGTGGAGGTGTCCTCACCTCAGGCTTGACCTCACACAGGCCGAACGATGAGGTGAGGCAGGATCATTTGTTTCTTCTTTTCCTTCTCCTCTTCTTTCTTCTTTTCCTCTTCCTCCTCTTCAATTCTAGTTGTTTCTGCTATGGCCTCCATAGCCAGCTCGTCTAAAATGTGCCTGGCATACTCCAGGTGCATTTGAAGTTCCAGTAACTTTGAAATTCTACTCATTTTTCAAAGTGTTGACTGGTCAACGATGGGTAGCCAGACTGACGAACGCTTCAATTTATATGTCTGAAGCACGGACGTGAACGAAAACATCCCCTAACACAAAAACTAACAATACCCACATTAACATCACATGGAACTCGCGGACCTAAAAGAAGCACTTACTTTCACTTTTTTCAGACTAATCAGAGAAACGAGGTGCTTATAGACACACCTCTATCTTTTCCACCTAAAACAAAGAAAAGAAGTGCTTATAGACACACTTCTATTTTTTTCAAAGTACACACAAACACATAAAGACAGGCACATAGTTTGGCAGTTGACTAGTATTTCTTTTCTAGAGGGTTGGGTAGCCCTGAAACGGGCTGTTTTGTTCGGGGAGTTATGACAATCTTTTTTCTTCTAAGACTGCGTCCACGTCTGGCTGCAGGCTTTCAAACAGGATAGGGTCTACTTCTTCGGAAAGAGAAGGAGAACTATTTCGTGTTTACACGGCAGTAGACAAAACCTCTGTCTGGTTCCTGCTGTTGCTGCTGTTGCTGCTGATACTGCTGTTGTTGCTCTCTCTCTGCTTCTGAAGTCTATATTTCTCCGTCCACTCTTCTTTCTCTTTCTTGATTTCATCTCTGAAGAGCTCTTTTATCAGGTCTTCGACCACCTTCAACATACTGACATTCGCTATTTCATGAGGCTTGGGTTTTCAGGTTTTGCCTGACATGGTGTAAATTCAAGTAAGCTTCGTTCAGCTTGGCTAGTCTTGAACACATCTTCATAGGAGGATGAGTCAACAATGGATAGTCAGACTGGAGACTGCCCTGCTTTATATGCTTCAAGCGTGGAAAATACCCCTACGATTTTTGTTGGGAAGGAACGCTATGATAGCTGATTTTATGATGACGGATAGAGAGAAGTCAAAGAGCAAATATACTCACAGGGTTTTTTGGAAAACAAACGACAGACACATTTTTTATTTAACTTACAAATAACCAACAATACATTAAACATCAACACATGTTTTTACTTAACTAACAAATTTTTTACTTAACTCACAAAAAAACAACTAACAATAAGACATTTTTTCAAACAAACATTTTTTTTATAAGGTTGACAACGTTGTGAAATCATGTTAGACTTCCACTGATGGAAGTCATTGGGCCATTGATGTACACTATGTTTCCTAGCTAAAGATAAGAGATGGCCATAATAGTCACAAAACCATCGATCTATCCTTTCATCGTTTATAGAACAGTCACGATCAAAATAAGTCACTAAATGTTCTAAGGGATATCCAAGACTGCGTTGATGAAGAAAATACACACGATATTGTGCACATACCATGGAAGCTGTGCCTTGTAATTTCACATTATTGAATAGTGTCGTCTGGGCATTTCTTTTCATAAAGTCGATGATGTCGTCTTCCAAAGGTGGTAATCCATACGAATCAAAAAACTCCATACAACCATCTTTAGGGAAGTAGACTGCTACCCAGTGCATTCCTAGGAGATGACTGTCGTCCGTGTTGATTACATAAGCTTGATGGTCTTGAGGTTTGCGATCAGGCAGTTCATCTTTAGCACACACCACATGATTCCAAAAAGCAGTGTACGAACTGTTGTTCGAAAGGTAATACAGTTCCCAATTATCATTTTTATTGTTTTGCTGTTTTTCTTGTTTTTCACAGGTAGTGATAAGTCATGAATTCAATTCTGACCTTTTGCTTGAAAATCTCTGACAAGTAACCGTTTCTTCGCTTCGTCTCCGCACTCTGAGCCAAGAGAGTTTTGATGTGATGGATCTCTATATTAATCAATGGAGGAGAGGAATGATCACGCAAGTCTTTATACCACTGATGCAACACTGCTTCTTTTGAGATGAGACTCCAAGCATCCTCCAGTTACTCGTCCAATTTTTCTTCTTGACTCAGCATCAGACATTTATCGCGTTGAATTTCAACGGGATCATCGTTTTGACATCCATAGCAATATTTCTTTGTCAATTCCTTAATGTTATCTGCCAGGTGTTTAGCAAAACAGGACACTAAATGTTGTTCTTGTTCTGGCCATCTGGATCTCATCACCATGTCCTCTTCGTCCTTGTCTTTGGGTTCTGTTTCCACGTTATCCTTCCATTCCATTTCCAAAGATTCTACACCGTTCAAAGCGGGATTACATTCTTCCATAGCTTCTAATAGTCTGGAATGACTTTTCTCAAACTGTTGATTTTTATCGTATTGTCGAATTCGGGAAACTGAAGTTCCACACGCAGCTGACAGGATTTTACAGGGTGGAAATGCCCCTCATCGCTGCCTTAGTAAGGAGTGAAATCAAAAGTCCACAAAGTGTAACCTCCTGCATAATCGTCGTACGAAATGCCGTGACTGGTGATGGTCCCTAGCTGTTCGGTGGCTTTGTACAGGGACAAGTACGATCTCAAGTAATTCTTCTAAGCAAAATTAGGTTTGAAGGGTCTGGTACACAAGGTTTTGCCATCGCGACTTACCTCGATTTTGGACACTCTGTAGTGCTTAAACTGAAAAGGAGTGGCAGTGACGGCTCCGTTGAGGGCTGCATTACTAACGATATCATCGATTAAACATTTGGGTAACGGTCCTTGGAACAGATGATCTTCGATCTTGGATCGGAGTCCGGTGGCAATGGTGAAAGTTTCACTTCCACACGTCGTATCGGATACTTGGCGGTCGTTCTGCTCAACGTGTGACTGATGTCGTTTCTCACTTTAAGTAACACTTCCACGCGGCGCACATAAAGTCTGGCTTCTTGGATGATGGTTTTGTACTCGTTGGCATGAGCCATCAAATTGAAAACGGTACTGCTGAGACTCAGTCTCAGGCGGATATCCACTCCATTCAGCAAATACTTGTCTTGCAACCACATGTCCAAATGCAAACGATCCATCAGTTCTAAACTACGTTCTTGCAGAATTTTTTTCGTTGGTCGTTAAAGCCCACATTGTGAGGATCGTCATCCGCTGTCAGGATTGTGTCATTAAACTTGTCCTCGCCTGCTGTGTTAGGTTTCCATACCACGCAAGCATCCACATGAGTGTTCTTGGCCTCTTTTCCGTACGTCAAGAGATTTTCCAGGTAGACTCGGTAAGGGTAAGTATCTATGATAATGCTTAACAGTTTGTTATTCAAGTACAAATCCACTTCGCTTAACAAGGAATGCATGAAAATGTTGACGGGAGCTACTCTGGCATCGGCTCCCGGAGCGCTGTCGAAAGGATTTGATCACTTTGACTTTCAGGTACAAGTAACTGCTATTCAGATCGATGTAATCTTCGGGCTGTCGTTTGATTTCAAACTCGATGGGGGCTGAATCCGTCAAAGTGGAGACGGGATGAAATTCTACCCATTGGGATTCTTGCATCGTCATCATAGTTTGTGGCATGGCAAAAAGATCCAGTCACGACTTGGAACATGCGCAAGACTCTCGGTGCATCATTTTTTCTCTCTGTTTGTGATTTAATAATCAAAAACGTCTATTTCTCGGACGGTTCTTTTCTTAGTCATTCTAGCTCTGGAGTATGAAGTCCTCTCAAGGGGTGTCTTCGTCGTCTCTTTCTGCCTTGTCCTTGCTGACGCGTCAGGGAAGCAGAAATGCCTGGCTCAGCAGTGTCCAGGGCATTTATAGGAGTTTCTCGTCGGCCCAAAATGTCCTTGCCCGTTTGAAGCAAGACATTTTTGCCTGCTCTCAAGAAAGCTTCTTTGGGGTTTTGTTTGTCGATGATGACATTTTGGAGAAATTCTTTGCCATCCGTCAAAGTGGCATCTTTCAAGGCGTGCAATCCTCGTATCACCATCGGTTTCAAAACGGGGGCTACTGAACGAAAGGCCGAGTTCAGCATATCTCCTACACCATGTCCTCGTTGTCGAGCGACTCTTCGGTATACAGGATACATGACTTACAAGTTGTTAGAGTAATCGTTTTCGAAAATGGAGTTTCACTGTGACTTTTCCTTTGGTGAATGGAATATTTTGTTCCAGATCTCCTTCTATAGTAATGTTGACAGTGTCGAAATACGTTTTACTGGCGGGTAAATAGTGAGGATGTACAAATTTGCTGTGAACGTGATAGGTGTTTCCACCTTCCTCGTCAGCGCTAGTGGGAGAATCCAGTTTGAAAGGAATGACACGCAGTAATTGTACGAAGGTGTGTCCCACCACATTGTATTCCACCACATCGGAGTACACAAAGATCAAATTGAGTAATTGGTTCATTTCCACCGGGAATCGAAAATATTTCGCAAAATCCACGTTGCCGGTATTGGCTGGTATTCGTTTTTAATCTTGATAAACTTGAGGTCTCCACCCAAAATGTCATACAACTCAAGACAAAATAAATTGGCCAACACTTTGTCCTCTGAAAATTTGACTAGTAGGCGACGAGCCGCTTTATGGTACTCGAGGGAGACACTTTTCTGGCTTTCTCCAAGGTTTTGCCAATCACTGCATTGAACCTATCAGCACTCGTGTTCACCAAATGTTGAACATTAAAATAATAGTCAAGGCAAATTTCAACTGATAGGTGGACCGTTTAGTTTTGGGGTCCTGTATTTTCATAGAGTCACCCGCAGTTTTGCGTTCATCCAAGTTTTGTTGCACTTGCTCGTGATGAACTTCCACAGTAAAAGTGTTTTGATAATGATGATTTTGATTTGTGTAGGGTTAATCATTTCCACCAAGCACTTCCCAATGGACTTCGTGATCCAATTGGATTGCCTGAGGTAATTTGGCAGTGAAACAGCATAATGTGTTATTGGGAAACACCTCCATGGAACTGTCACTGGGTAACGTCAAGAAAAATTGGTTATTCATAATTCCAGAGTTCTGCTGTTCGAAGGGTCTCTGGAAGTCAGAGGAGTGTCTAAAAGAGGATTGTTGTTGGAGTGGTGACTGTTGGATGGATGACTGACGTTGGACGCAAGGCTCCCGTTGTTCCCGTTAGAAGAGTATTTCAGGGACGGATTGGAGAGAAGGTAACCGATGCAACTGCTCAGTAAAATGGTCCACAATTGTTTGTCTCCTTGTTTCAAATTCAAATTGGCAACGGCAGCGCCCATGACACAATACACCACAAAGATTTGGCAGAAAAAGACGATTTGCATTTTAGGCACACGTTCTCCACAGCACACCCGCAAGGGATTTAGATCTTGCACAGAAGAACTGGGTGAAGGAGTGGTCACTGCTATAGTGGTTGAGGCTGTGTTGAAGGGCATGATGGCCACTTCTTTTTATAGTCGATGATTTGCGAAGCGTGGATCCAAAAATCAAAACTGGGAGGATATCCTTTCCAACGTACTTTGGCTTCTTTGACACGTCCTTTTCCCACTTTTCGGGTTTTTCGTTCGAGAATGCTTTCGATGTCGTACACTTCGTCTTCTCTTTTGGTCACGCGTTGTAACTCGGGCAAGTTAAACGTTCCTTTTAACACTTCATTCATGTCTTCCAATTTATAGACGGCATGATGACGGCCACGCACTCGTCCAGTGACACGAAACAATTCGGTGGTCCAATTGGGTAAGTAACCTTTGTCGAAAGTGCGTTTGGTTTTGCCAATACGCACCCAATCTCCTGCTGCCAACACTCCATCTTTCTTGGGGACAGCCGCAGTCGGGGACGTACCAAACAGGCGCTCGAAGACGGTCACTTCGTTGTCTGGAGTCACTTCTTGGGGGCACGTCCGATGCCCCGATGGTAAGATTGGTTGTACGCTTGGACCAGGTGCAGTAAGACCTCGATGTACTTGAGAGTGTGTTGACGCGTTAAATATATCCGCATGCGTTCTTTCAAGGTGCGTTGAAAACGTTCCACGATGCTGGCTTTGGTTTAGGGATTCTCAGTGTAAAAAAATTAATGTCTCGTTTCTTCAATTCTCTTTGGAAAGCTTGGTTCAGAAATTCGGTGCCTTTGTCGGTTTGCCATCGAAGATGGTGACGACCACTTTGTTTCAACACCAGTTTGAGGGCTCGAACTAACTCAATGCTCGACTTGGAAGTCAATAGGACGACCTAGGCAAATTTGGAAAAGACGTCGATGACACAAAACACTTTTCAGTTGGGTTTTGGCAGCACGATATAATTCCTGAACTTCTCTGCAACACGCAGGATGGGATGGGTCATTGTAAAGGCTGGCCACCACCTTTTCCATTAGGAATTGTTTTTTTAATAAGTCACCCACTCTTCTCTGATGGTACTCTGGATGGGCTGATGAAGTGGTTTGGAAACGGCTTTATGTGTCCGATGTGCCATGGGAGTGGAAGTCGGGGGTAGTGGTGGTGGTGGTGGTAATGGGATGGCCTTTATCTTCTTTTCTTTTTTCACTTCTGGTTTCTCTTCTTTCATTTTGACTTCTGTCGAAGGAGGAGTGAACATCATCTTTTTAACCCAAACTTTAAGTTCTTTTCGCTGGGGTGTAGGGGAAGGGGTCAACAAGGATGCTGCAATCTTACTAGGGATGGGAGCTGCAGGCGGTGTTTGAAAGACTTCTCGTGCCTCTTCTTACTCACGCATCCGTGGGGCTGCGTCTGTCTTGACCTCTGGTGGTGGTAGTGGTGGTCTTGATGGACTTTTCATCAGGGTCTTAAAATCTTTCAGAGTTGGCAGAGCTGTTTTATCTGAAGCTTTCTGGTGAAAGAGTTGAAGTCGTTGCAACAGGTGACCGTACCGTTGCGATTTTTCCGCTTCTGACAAATCTCTGCGAGCCATCAACGATTGCAATTGATGTTGTCACTGGGACATTTCTGTCAAATGAGGATTGGGAGGTACATTCGGGGTCCGTTGTTCTTGCCAGAGATGGTATTCCATCCATCGTTCGTAAGGCACTAAATCCAGTTTTCGTCCTTCCATCAGATTTCGAAGGTCACGTCTGAGATCTTTTGGCTCCAGAGATCTCCTTTTATCTTCTTTGATCCTTTTTTATCTTTGAGCCATTTGTGCAGCAGTAGCTCCTACGAGTGATGTAATCGCTGGTACCAATGTGGCTTTGAGTATGGGTGCTAACAACAGGAACACAAATCCTCCACGTTGTACCAGCATCTTTTTCTTTTGACGGATGGGTATTTTCTTTTGAACCATTTGGCAAAGAACGTGTCTATGCTTGGCTATGCAATCTTTCTGATATGGAGACAAAGGTATCGTACCTTTCAAGACATTCAGGCAACATTCGCACACGGTATCAACGACGTCTTTGGAGGCAGTGTGAATCATTTGTTTTCGCATGGGTGGAGGGGCTTTGGACAGGACCGACAACACGTCCCAATGTTTGGCAAAACAAGGAGGCAGTCCTTTCCTTTTCTTTCCTTTTGGGGTAGAAGAGGGATGGCTTCTGGGGGTGACATCTTTGTTTGTTTGTTTGTTCCGGGGCACACACCAAAAACACACTGACGTTTATGACTTGGCACACACACTTTTATCTTATTTTTTGGACTATCGCTTTTTCAAAAATGTAACAACTTTTTTCCTATATCGCCAAACAATCCCTCCCCCCCCCCCCATTTGGTTGCTCCTCTTTGTCTTTAGTCGAGTGTGTCTTTTTGGGGGTGATTCTTGGCTAAGAGTTTTTTCGGATGACGAGACTGTCCTTTACTTTTCCCTTTTCCTTGTTGGACAAGAGAACAGTAATGGTGATGCTGTGCACTTCTTTGAGGGGACGTCTTTGGACTTTCAGGAGCACTTAATACACTGAAGAGCATGGCTCGACATGCGTACTTTTATCTTATGTTTTGATGGAGTATTTTTGGAGAAGTTGGTAGAGTGTCTTTGACGACCTGATTGTATATATCATTGGAAAACACATTACCCACAAATTCTCCCCTTTGGTTGCTTCTCTTTTTCTTTGGACGAGTGTGTCTTTTCAAGGGGTGACGTCTATGCTTGGCTAAGCGTTTTTTTCGGATGACGAGACTGTCCTTTTCTTCTTCCTTTTCCTTTTTGGATAGGAGAATGACGATGGTAGTAGTGTGCACTTCTTTGAGGGGACATCTTTTGGCATTCAGGAGCCCAAAAACACTGATCCCATCGTTGGTTCGGGTCTTTTTATAGTGGAATGCGCCGACACTGAATATCTTTACGTCGTATCATTTTCATGGCAGGCATCACACGTCGTTGAGGGGTTCGCAACGGACTAAATCGGGACAGTTCTTGCTTGGACAAATCCAGTTAACTATGTAACATGCCCGATCTCTCTTCGACTTTGATTTTGGGAGCAGATACTTTGTGAGCAGCTGCCACAGCAGTTAAAGAGGTGGAGGATGTCACCGTTAGAGGAGAAGTTCTTGGAGACACGGGTTTCCAGTTTTGCATCAAATTAGGAAAGACACATGTCAAATCGAGTTTGGCTGGCATCAACAGCAAGGGAGAAGTGGAAGAAGCCGAGGCTACTGGTGACGCGGTCACCCTCGATGCAGGTCGTGGCTTGGGGATGTAAGGTTACGTCCTGGCCGCAGTACCTCTCCCTTTTTAAGAGGGAACGAATGATGACACCTCCAAGAGAACCGCTACCTCCAGGTTTCAAAATGATGTGCTTTTTGGTTTGAGTGTCGATGGGGAGATCGGCTAGTTGCGTCAAGGCTACTTTGTTTCTCTCAACAAAACATTTGGTTTGATGTGGAATGTAAATGATGCTTTGCAGTAACTGACGTTCTGTCACCGTAAACCATCGTAAGACTTCTCTGAGACTGGCTTAAGACACGAGCACGTATTTGTGGATTTTTTTCGCGACTGATACAGTACAAGGCATGAATCAGTTTGACGGGAAGATGAGACTGAAGGGATGTCATGTTGACACTGTGTGAGACAGACCCAAAGTGACCCAAGTTTTTATAGATTTTGTTGTTGTTGTTGTTGTTCTTAAGTCGACGGGGACGTGTACACGACAGGCCCTCCGTCTTGGCACCATTGGTGAAACAGATGGGTACGAAATCGCAAATAATAAAGGGGGTGGGTTTTAAATACACGAGTAAATATGCACGTGGGGTTTGAGTGTCATTGTCGTACGTATGTGTCAGCCAAGGCGTTCCTAACTGTTTGGCTTAAGACTTGCACTTGCGATTTATCTCTAGGGCTTTTAAACTCATCGAATTTTTAAACTGCACTTGTCCCACTTGCATGGAAATGATACGTTCCGTACTTTGTTCCTTATACTATCTGAGATGAAATTGTCCATCGTATTCCGAGAAATTGTGAGCTATCATCGTGGCATGGCGATGACAATCTCCGTAAAGTTCGATGTCCTCTTGGCTCCATGTCTCGTCGATGGGGTCTAAGATCCATCGGGCAAAATCGGCCAGCGTGTTAGGTCCCTGAAAGATTTTTTTCACGTCCTCCAGGAATCTTGCTGCAGTGAGGGCAATGACTAAAGATAGGTTCTTGGATGTACTTCTCGCACGATCGATGAGTCACACAGAAATTAGGAATGTGAATCCCGGTCTCTTGCATGCATTAGAAATCGAAAAATAAAATTCCCTTTCTTCTGGTATTGTTCTTTCTCTTCATGTTTGGAATGATATTTTTGGAATGAAGCAATCGTATTTTAAGTCCACGATTTGGTGACAAATGTGACATCGTTTCTTTCCTCGACAAACGTGCAACTTGGCACTCTTCGTACGTATGCCTTGTCCACAAGTAGGGCACAATCTCAGGAGTTGACAAGCACTTTCCGCTGTGAACCTTGCGTCTTCAAATGTTGTTGGAAACAGTAGGGCTGACAAAAGTGCGCTGACAAGCTGGACAATGCACTCGTTCTTGTCCTTCGTCAAGACATGGTTTAGAAGCCAAACATCCCTCACATTTCGATCCACAATGCTTGTGTTGCTCTCGATTGTTATAGCCATAGTCACATTTCTCACAATAATAACTGTATCCCAGGAATGCAGTGATACTGGTAATGGTATCAAAATGTTCGTCGTGATGATAGACGTGAATGTATTTTCCGTCTTTGAAATTTTCGCCTCGAAACAACAGAGGTCCGCGCACTTCTTGAGGGTGCACTTTCAAGGTGTAACGTGCAGCGAAGACGTCTTGCAAAATTTTGCATTTCAGGATGGCCACAGGGTGTGTCTTGATATAGCCCCGCTTGCTGTAACAAGAGTTCTGCTGCACTTCGTTGTTTGGCTCGGATCGATTTTTGAATAGATTGCCAGGCACTTTTCATTCTGCCGTGTCATTCTTGTCGGCATACTGTTACGACCATGTAGTTTAATTACATGTGTGTTGGAATTTGAATTCTTTCTATTTCATTTTTTATTTCATTATTATAATTTTTATTGTGATGATGATTATGTTCGCAGGGTCTGACATTTTGATAGAAACATCGTGTTTATTTAGAACGTAAAAATGACTCGCGTGAGCACGATTTTTACATGTCGTCGTTTGTCGATTCAAGTAAACAGTCGGCAAAAGCTACGTAAATGATTGGTTGTGACCACGGTCATTTCTAATTATACTTGTTGACATTCTGTACTACGATGGCGAGATTTCGAAATCGCCATGTGTTCTTCGTGCGTGTACATGAAATGACGTTTTAGTTCGCCTTAAATACTCAGGTACCTGCGAAATAGTCAGAGAGTCACATTTTAACACCTTGTAAAGTTTCTAATGCCTTGAGAAGAAGGTATTCTTTTGTGCTGGAAAGAGTTGTTCGTTTGTACGTCTGTAGAACGACTGTAGAACGACATGTGTATTGTTATGGATGATAGCTGTACTTCAACTACCTTTTAAATAATAATTATTTTCCCTGGAGAACTATACATAACTGGCTTTGGACAAAGACATTTAGTGAAATTAATTCTAAATTGGAACAGAACAGTACAAATTGTGATTCACAGTGAAAATTCTGGACACTTGTGTAAAACCTTCGTCTGACGTCATCATCCGATATCTTGGAACGGAATTGAGATTCAGACTACTTCAATTAGAACTGTTTATTTACAGGACTTTTGTGTTTTTCACAATTCTAGGACAAATTTTTGGATGTTCTTCGCAAATCGTAAGTCCTGTTTCATATTTTCACCTTTTCACCGTGTTTTCTAGGGAAATAAATTATTTTTGTTAAAACTTACAAAGCTTGTTGTCTTCGCTCTTTTCTTTATGTTACTTTAAACGAGCCGATACGTAACAATACGTTCGTCCCACCACGATGGCACGGGCTAAACACATCTGATCTTGATGGTTGTTAATTTGGACGAGGCTAAGCCTGATGCTGCGAAGGTCGTCCACCAATAACACCTTTCTGCGTTGTCCGGTCCCTTGGGAAAGAGAAGCTTGGGCCATGTGCAGTGTACTTTCTTCTCCTTTCTTCACGAAATGATGCGATCGTTTCATCTTAAGCGCAAAAAGTCAAATGACTACATTTGAAACACCATGGAGCCCTTTATATCCATGTCAGACCAGTGTATATATAAAGGGTCAGTGTCTTCAATCACAGTATTCATTTCACTCTCAATCCAACCAGAACGATGGAAGCCCCACACAAATCGAACTTCTGATCAGAGCTTTGTGAGGTGTTATACGAAGATTTTGTTCAGACAAGCCGACGGACTACTCACCATCCTTTTGAGATAAAAGTCAAGATACTTGCTATATCTGTCAGAAGAAAGGGCATTGGTCTTCTGAATGTCCAGATCGTCAAAAAGCAAGACAGGTGTCAAAAGAGACAAAAGTCAAGATACCTGTTATCATTGTCAAGAGAAAGGACATTGGTCTTCAGACTACCTTAAGAAACAACAGGAGGAAGAGAGGGGTTCCGAACAGGAAGAAGAGGAAGAACCCAGTCAAGTCCAGAAAGAGAAGAAAAGAAGACGAGAAAAAGTGAGGAAGATTAGGAGGAGGAGGAGGAGGAAAAAACTGTGAAAGTGAAGAAATTCAAAATAAAAAAAAAAGGAGAGATTGAAAAGACACAGAATAAGTCCATGAACTTTTTAAAGTGTTGTGTTGTGATATTGGATTGTATATTTGTACCAGAATATAACAGAAAGAAAAAGCAAGTGTCTCTTACTTTTGATTTTTATAATGATAAGGACCTACATTCATACACGGCCATCATGGGTCAAACTAGGGATTTTGAGTTTTGATTGTTTTGGCAAAATGAATACTCTTTTCGAAAGACGTGAGTGGCCCTGAAAAGGACCGTTGGGTGCTTGTTTCTTTTTTTTTATTTTTAACAAACTCAGGAACTAGAAGTAACCAGCTTTAACTGTCTTATCCCTTTGCCACGACCAAGGCCTAATTCTGGACCTACTCCTGTCGATGATTTGGTAGAAATCACTAGGGTGGGTATCTCAGGCGTAGTAGGTGTGTGAACAGGTTTGCACTGTTTATCTCGGGAAGGCCTTTTCCTCTTGGGTCGTATTAAAGAAGTCTGATAGATTTGTTTCAGACTCCTTAACTCTGCCAAAATGTCTAAATTTACCGTCACCGCTTGTCTTTCACTGTCCTCCATTTCTCCTAGCCCTTGTTTTTTCTCTGCTTCTTCTTCCTGTCGTTTCCTTCTTGCCTCTACTTCTTCTCGCTGTTGCTGTTGAAGGAGAAAAGGTTGTTCTCCTTTTTTTCGGCTGTTGCAAAAATTTCTCCAATCCTTCTTTCTGCCTCTGTTTAAAATCTTTGACGTGCGGTAAAGAAGGAGATGGTGGCGAAGGTACTGGTAACGGAACAATTTCTTGCGAAGAAGAGAGAAAATCCACTAAATCCCAATTAAAATCGGTCTCTTCTGGAAATAGGTCCTTGTTTGCTTTAGTAGCCGCTGCTATGCCATCACTTCTCATTGCCACGGCTGGTGCACCCCAATTCATCGTCTTCTTAGTTTTTATTGGTGTGGTTCGTCTCAGAATTAACATCATTTGAGGAACCCCCTAGTGCCAAAAGTCAATGGATTTTATATGTTCATGTTTCCCCCATCGTATAAGTGTTGTTAATATTTTTATTGAATTTCCATTTTTATAATTTTGATTGTAGGGTTTGTACACCTCCCTAATCTAGCGTTCAAATACTCCTCAACCCTGGCTGGTCTTGGAGTTAAATTATTGATAGAGATCCTTGCCAGGGATCAGTGTTGTCCTGTGTTTTTGCTATGTGTTGGTGCTATTTGTTTTGTACTATATCTTGTATTTATGTTAGGACTGGCAACAGAGATCAGATTCTTGGAGTTGTTATTTATTTTTATTGGCCCAGTTTGACTCGAGAGATTCGGTTGTTTACCGTATCTCTCGGTCTGTTAGGACCTTTTCGATTTAGTGTATGCTGTAAGGAAGTGAGTGAATAGTTGAGAAAAGTAGTACATTGGATTGTAGAATGTGTGCATGTATTTTATTATGTTAGTTCTGTATGTGTATGGTACGTATTTTTGTCTTCGTTATGTTCTTGTAGTATAACTACCTTTTGGTGAGATCCGGTGCGAGCCGTACTACCTCACGTTAGTCACTTGCATTGGTCTCGCACCACAGGATCTCACCGTGTGTAGGTCATTTCTTTGTTTTGTACATGTGTTTCTATGGGTTGATTCTTAGTTTCCGTCATGTTCTAACTCTGTCGCATTGATTCACTGCGCCGAGACGCTAGGGCATCTATATAGGGAATGTGACGTCACAGGCAGCTCTCTTCGGATTGGAAGACAGACTCTGCTCTGTGACTGAAATTTGTAACGCGTGTTAGGATTGGTGAAAAACCTCAATCCGTTTCGATCCGCTCATCCACTATAAATAACCGCGGTTTACTTCATTCCCTTCACCTGTTCTCGTTACAAGATGTGGACTAACGTAGAATCGTCTACCCTCCTATCGTCAATGCTGTTCAACCCGGACTATCCAATGTATGTCAGATCATCATGGGCTATCACCCAGATCACTCAGACGGCCTTTTGGAAAAGAAGGATCAATGAGGAGAGACATGGCTGTCTGAAGAGAGTCTTACAGAATTCAGACGAAGTTAGAGGAAGAGAAGAAGATCAGTAAGATGCCCTCTATGTTAACGGAATGATGATAACAAAAACCTAAAGGCCCTTTTCGGGGCTACTCCACTGCCTCGAAAGGATTTATTCTCTCTTGCCTAAACTTTTTTTAGTCGATTTTATATTTTATGTGTGATAGATTTATGTTCATAAATTTATGTATTTGTCATATGCCTATGTCCCGCTTGTCCCGCTCCGCCAAGCGTTATTATTCGTATAGTTTCTGAACTAGCTGAACTTACCCACTTAGCGGGGCGGGACATAACGTTATAGTTTGTTTTTTTTCCCCCACTGTCGCTGTTTGCTGTTTGCTGTTTGGCCCGATTGAGGTCAGCCCCTTGCAACATTTTTGCCAATGTCCAGTACCGTGACGTTATCATTCCTATTCACTCTATACAAACCCAACTTACGTTTCACTTTCCTTTGTCCGTATATAGACCCAACCTTTTGTCCGTATAAATCTTGTCCGTATACAGGCCCAGGGGGTCTTGTAATGCTAATTCCCATTGTCCGTATATCGCCCAAATATATTACTACCGTTTCTCAGGAACTTAATTTAATATTCCTTCTTCCATAAGATCCAGGGGTTACAAAAGTTGTGTCCTTCTAGAAAAGTTTGTCCATTTTATCTTCTTATCTCATCGCTCCAACTAAAAGAGGTCCAGCAATCAACCCTAACAAAGGATCATCACTTTTAAATAGGGTCCTATCAGCATGGGTATAAATCATCCTCAGTGAACAAGTACTTTCTTCTTCTGACTGATTTGACAATTTCTTTTTCACGATTTGACGAAAAACGTAACGATGTCGTTCTGATTGCTGTTTCTGAATCTTGTTTAAAAGCACCGTTCCCTTCAAAATGAATGTTCAAACAACTTTCACATACTGTATTGATGATTCTTTATGTGATTTTGAAATAATTAATTTTTAATTGGAACAATTGATTTGGTAACTACTGACAAGACATTCAATGCTTAACTCAACCAGGAGAGAGACCCTTTACTCTTTTTTTTCGGAACTTCGCTTTGGACGTTGACGATTATGCTGTGGACTTTGTGAGATCTTTATTCAGGAGTAAAAATAAGCAAATCTTGTTCAACACATCTTCGCTTTATATTATAATTAATGTCCACTGATTGTCGAGATGTCATATCAACTCGACGTTTGGGTACTACTTAAAGGACTAAATCTTGTCACTTCATGATCCGTTAAATCCAGTGCACTTTGTAAAACTCCTGTTCTGTCTTGTATGTGTGTCTTAGGAGATGCTACCGTTTTGCTGCAGTAGCAGCAACTCGAGCAGTAGAAGAAGACATTGACGGAGTAGAAGCTTCGGTAGAGATGGGTTTCCATTTTTCATCAGACTAGGAAACACTGGTCAAACATCGGCTTTGGCATAGCATCGTCAATCACTAAAGAGAAGTGGAAGGAAAGATGTCACCGAGCGAGGTTTTCGTAAATAAATACGGTTCTAGTGACATTGTCTCTCTTTCTTGAAGTGAGAATTTTCTTTTGTGGGTTTTCTTCTTCTTCTTAGCATGTGAATATATTGTACCGTTATGATGTAATTTCTTGAGATTGTTAAAATGTCTTTTTTTGAGGAATTTTTACACAGTGTAATTTTAATTTCTATAATAAATATAATTTGTGTGATAAAGAAATTGATTTGTTAAAATTTTTGTATGTGATTCTAATAAAGAAAATGATTGTTAGAATGTTTGCATTATGTAATTTTACTATGATACCTTAAGAAAGTTTATCAGTGTTACAGTTGTATCATTGTAAAACAACAGCTGTATCTTGTAATACAAATCTTCAGTACAGACTATCATTCACTGTATCTTGTAATACAAATCTTCAGCAAATGGGGAAAAAGAATAATTAACATCTCTTTTTTCCTGAAAGTACCTATCTTCCTTTCATGTTTTCAGGATGTAACTTGGCTCTGTACCTTCGTCATTAGAATCCCATCATTAAAGATCAACTTCCACTGATTTTAAAATGATTTGATTTTTGGGTATGAGTATAGAGTCATGGATCAGCGAGTCGTATCAAGTCTACTTTATGCTTTGTTTTCTTTAAGAAAGAAGACATGGACTGCGTGCGTCCGTGTGTGTAAATATTTGTTTGTTGTCACACTTTGAAAAGTTTGGCTCATTTACAGATTCAAGTGAAACGCTAAGAACAATTACATCCAATATACCATAAAATGACGAACCACTGGTACTTGAATGCCGTAAAATGACTGACTGAAGAAGGCTGTAACACAGTCGGAAAATAGATTTTTTTAGCAAGACACTATAAAGCTCTTATTCGAAGAAATTGTAAAGCTTGCGATGCCACGACTTCTGTAATAAGGACACCCCTAAAGACTGTCCGTTGACAGATGTGCTTTCTTGATGAAATGTCATACATTTGCCAATAAAACTTACTCACAGGGGAAGAATAATTTTAACATTACATTTCCCCTTGTGCCATATATCAACCCAACATATTAAAATTTCGCTTGTGCCCCATAATATGAATTACTTTTGTGCCCCATATCGACCCATACGTGCAAACCT
Organism: Megalonaias nervosa; assembly: GCA_016617855.1. NCBI lineage: Eukaryota > Metazoa > Mollusca > Bivalvia > Unionida > Unionidae > Megalonaias > Megalonaias nervosa. The sequence goes on along the minus strand of JAECUM010093449.1, from coordinate 95,050 downwards.
ACAGGAATTATTTTAAAAATTCCCTCTTATGCTCCATATTGTCCCACATTACTACTACTTTGCATTATCGTTTTGGTCGATTTTCAGGAGGGTACACATGCAATCGCACAACATTCTTTAGAGACGTCAAAAGACTGTTTGTGTTCACAACAATTGTTTTAATGCAATACTTTCAACATCTTAAAGACCCTCATTAAGTGTTATCTTAAAGACCTTCCTTAAGTGTTATCTTAAAGGCCTTCCTTATGTTATGTTAATAACCTTCATTATGTGTTATAACAAAGGCCTTCCTTATGTGTTATCCTAAACGGCTTCTTTATGGTATCTTAAAGACCTTCATTATGTGTTATATCAAAGGCCTCCCTTATGTGTTATCCTAAACGCCTTGTTTATGTTATATTAAAGGTTTTCCTTATGTGTTATCTTAAAGACCTTCATTAAGTATTATCATGATATTGACATTGTATAGAGTTTGAATTTTAATTAATAGTCATTATTTTATCATGGAATATGCTGTGTATTTTTAAAGTATTTAAATACTTCAGTATAAACCCTTGTGGAGGTATCCGATGTAGTATTCCATTAGGGTGTACAAAGTATTTCCTAAATCTTAAACATTATGTCCTTTATTTATCTATGGCCAGGAACCTTTCCCACCATTTATAATCTGGTCTGTTCCGCCACATCAGTGATGTCAAACAGCATCCATCGGGACTCTAAAGTGTTTTTTTCTGTTTGTAGAGATATTCAATATGTATGTGAGAACAGCATTTTAAACAATGTGCAATCATTCAAACCTGACATCAAATTCAACGTATAACTGAGGAAGTTGTTATAAAACTTCAATGTGAAATTCAACTTTATTTAATTTCAGTTTGGGCTCTAATTTGACCCTGAAAAAAATCCACATATACATTAGCTTTTGCCACAGCCATCAACTTTACTCTGATGCACTGGATACAGTTCAAGATTACCGTAACTTCAAGGATTTCTTCTGTTGTACACGGTTGTATATTGGTAAGAAGCTTGATTCATCACTAACAGATAATGAATATAAATCAAACTTTCTTTCAGATACCAAATATTACTGAGTTTTTTTGTAGAAAGGAAATTATAAATGTCATGTTCGAAAGCTATTGGTTTTGATGTCTCGTAAGTGAAGCTCTTAAAACTGTAAATAAATTACATTGCTGAACCACTGACTTATGCATTTAACATATCCATAAGTGTTACGTATATGTAATTAAATTACTTGTGTGTTAGTTTTAAATTCTCTTTTATTTTATTTTTATTTTCATTACATGTTATTGTAATAACTTTATTCACTGGATTTGACATTTTTCAAGAAAAATTTAGTTCAGTTCTTTTAGTCTGATTAGAACGCAAAATGATTGCTACATTGTATTTTTGGTTGACCTAGTTCTTGACCTTGGTTCCAATTTTGTAAACACTAAGTGAAAATGATTGGTTATTACCAAGGTCATGTTCAGCCCACTTGTTGGCTCTGTTGTAAACAGTTTTATTTTTAAATTCATTTCCAGTGTGGGAATCAGATTCTTAGCTAAGGCTCTACTGGTCTACGTGCTAATTGACTTGTAGTGAGTGATCACATGACCCATCACGCGGGCTTGAAATTACGTTTTAGTTGGGTTTAATTCTCAATCTCAGTGACTTTTGGTCAGTTGTAAAATAATACCTTGAGACTGAAAGGTATTCCTGTTATTGCCATTTCAATTGAGTTTGTTTTTTTTTTATTTAAAATAATTTATTCACCCTTGAAAATACACTTTTCATCATCGAAATTCTTGGACAAAGACATTTACTAAAAATTATTCGGAATTGAAAAGCCGGAATTATATTCTTGATGACTCAACAAGGAATTGTTGACACATCAACACAAACTGTTTATAGAGGAAGTCATCGCCTTCCATATTGGAACATCATCGAGATTTGAACTTGGATTCAATTAGAACTGTTTAGTGATAGGACTTATATTTTTCAATTCTAGGATTAATTTTTGGATTATATTCACAAACCGTAAGTCCCATTTCATATTTTTACTTTGTTGTCTAGGGAAATAAATTATTTTCTTAAATTTACACAGCTTGTTGACCTCACTAGTAGTATATGGGGGCAAACATAGCCTCACTTAGACCTCTATGTTAAATTTAGGGGGTTGTACAGTAACCTCAAGATTTATAGCCTCACGTAGATTTCTATGTTAAATCTGGTCGTTTTCACTATAGCCTCAAGATTTATAGCCTCACGTAGACTTCTATGATAAAAGAGGTGGTTTGTACTTTTGGAACAATGGGAATTTAACATGGGAATGTCACCTGGAGATCAATGGAAACTGAACATGGGTAACGTCATGGGGTTTATAGGGTCAAAACTATTTATAGGGTGAAATGTGTTTAAAGGGACAAAGGGTTGATAGGGCCAAACATAGACACATAGAAACAAACAAATACACATCCAAACACACAGAAAAGAGGACAGAGATGTTCCGAAGAAAGACTCACAGACAGAATAGAGACTCCAAAAAGAAAAGTCTATTGTATGGGTACAAACATTTATTCAAATATATACATGGGCTCTACGGCCTGTGCTTTGGTCTAAGCACTATCCATTTAATACATACAAATTTGGACATTGAAACAAACCTATTCACAAGTTATATATTTCTTGGTTCTAGAAAACTACTTTTAACAATTAAAGTTCATGCCTTAAAAAAGAAAAACATATACAACGTATATGCATTTCATAAAAGAATGAATTTTCATACTACAACTGATGTCCATTTTTGAGAAAAAGCTAAAACAAGAAACAAACGTTCAAATAGGACAAAGTTCGTGCTTTTCTTTCTATCAGTCACGCACGTTGTTTAAATCTGGTCAACTACCACTTTTGTCACAGCGTATATGTTTTCCATCACATACTCCCTTTCATCTGTAGATCTGTTGGTATATCCATCGTGCTAGGTACACTTATCGACAAGCAGATCAATGGTAGTTATTGTCTTCTTCCCATGGAGATACAACGTATGCTATATGAATGGTCACTTTTCCATTGGTGATATCACATTCTTCTCTCATCGTCTGCACGTCTTCAATAGCCCTCAATAGTTTGGAAGACATACAGGAGAGTTCAAACTTTCGTGATACATAGATAGGCTCAAACGACCTCGATCCTTGACTTGACACTGACGTTTGAGTTCCTCTAAGAGTGAGTCAAATAAGTCCGTAATGAAACCTGCTGCGTCCTCGACCGGAACGTCGGACACAAAATCTTTAAATTTCACCGTGTAGGTGAAAGTTGTCGTCGTAAATTTTCTCGAAGTCGCTGTCTGAATCATTTGGATGCCAAAACACTCCTTTAGGTCTACTGAATCCTCTTCCTTCTTGGACGCGCTTTGCTGTGAGATAATGGTGGTGAAAGTGGTCAATGATCTTTGTTCCTTCTCTTTTTCATATGCGTAGAGTGATTCATCTTTCTCGGCGTTTGTCCTCGCAATGAAGTGTCGTTCTTGGAAGTCTTCCCTTTTTTATACTGGGTGATATCAGCATGTCCATAAAGTAAAGTCTTGTGGTCTGGAAGTCGCACTGGTTGCACCTAGTTTGCCATGGTGTTAGTAAATAAACAACTAAGGCGTAGTACTGCATTGGTGATGTGATCGTAAGGCACAGCATCGCACTCGAGTTTCTCGTTGGACTTGAGTCTTACGCTCGATACTTGCAGTTTGAAAGTATTCATCTTTCTTGCTTGACGTTTGTAGTTACAAATGAACTATCGGTCTTGGACGTTGTCCCTTTTTATATGCTGACCAATATCGACGTGTCCGTACGGTAAAGTAAAGTGGTTGGGAAGCCGTACTCGCTTCTGGTACACAATTTGACAGACTTTTTCCAAGGGTCGACTGACGATTTGGTGTGTGGGTAAACGTACAATCTTGTGCGGTTCGTAATTGGTCACTCTAAAACTTCGTTCCTCTCCAGACTGCAAGGCTTCTTTCCGCACGCCAAAGTTCACCACTTGACTGGTGCGATAATTGAGAGTCAATCCTTTCACTTTACACTCCGTGTGCACTTCTCCTTGTGGGTCCCGGTATTCGTAACCGTAATTTTTAGGACCGCCACTAGCAAAACTTAGAATCTTGTAGTCGGGATGCTTGTCCGTCCAGGCTCCTAAATTGTCTCCTTCGATATTAGGATGACTTTGACCCAGGCGATCGATGTAGATGCAACTGTCCGTGTCAAAATACAGCACACGATCTCCTAACAGTTCTAAAGCTTCGTACAATTTTAAGCGAGCATGGGCTGTCACGTAAGCCGCAATGATGACATTTCTAAATTCGTCGGCTTCTACAAAGTCCAGTTCTTCTTCGTAATTGACTAAGATCAAGTCCTCACGAACGACGTCCACGTGTTTCATGTATTTGGTTTTGTCGTGAATCGTCTGGAAGAAGCGGAAAGGTTCTGTCAAATACTCCGTCTTGGGTAAACACGATCGTTGTGCCATTTTGCCCCACAAGCAATTTAACATGACTTTGGCAAACGATCGCCTTCCTTCGTTTTTCTCGATGTGGTCTAAAATGATACCTTCATGCTCCCAGTATTTCTCTTTGAATTTTTTTGGTCTTCGGGAGTGTGGCACCAGGAAGGATAGCCACTGGTTTCTTGTTTCAGTTTCAAAAAGGCATCCATGTAGTCTGCGAAAATGCCTTTCTGAGTCTCGTCACCCTTGTGGTACTGTTCTGTCTTGGGAAAGTGGTAAATTTCGTACACTTCTAACAGTCGGTATCCCAGATCCAGAGCTTTAAACAATTCCACGCTGACCCACGTTCCCGTCAAGGCGCGTTCTTCCTGGGTGTGCTGACAAGATCGGTCTTGGTTGCACGTTTCGGCACAAGTACGGCACAAGGGAAACATCAGTTTTCCTTGCCAATGGTGAGGTAAAACGGGATGGTACAAGTCCGTGGGAGGCAAAACTTTACATTTGATCAATCCTTCGTATTGTCGAATGTTGTCCAAGTCGATGTGTTCCGTCAGCAATTGTGGGTGCCCTGCGGAAAAAGCGACAATATCTGCACAGGTAAGGATACAGCGAACACACGTCCAAGTATTTGATTTCTTCTAATTTCTCCTCGTCGGCTTGGTACAGAAAACAGGTGGCATTCGTCCGTCCTCCGTACAAACTGTCCCCTGGGTTTAGTGGGTCCACCAGCTTGTAACTTTCCATGATGCGTTTAAACTCGGTATCGGTTTTCAAACGGTGATCGTACTCGTGTTTCCACATTTCCACCACTTGGTATCCTTGCTGTTCTAACTTCAAGCGCCGCTGACAAGTGGCCTGGTACAAGTCTTCCGTTGTAAAAACTGATTTGTAGTGTCACGTTGAGGTTAACAGATCGGACATCCGTGAAATAAGCACCCGTTAAACTCGTACACGATCTTGGAGTTTTCTAAGTCCCAACCATCCACCGAATACCTGCCAATGGTCTTTCGCCTCCTCCATTGCAGCGTGTTGGATCCATTTGTCTTCCTTGTCGCACAAGTAATGTAACCAGCGTAGGGCTTTGACGGAATACTGACGTTTGACAAAGTTTTGTCGTTTGAGGACTTATGACAGCCAGGGTGTTTTCGGGCATGAATCGTTGGCGGTACACTAACACGCTTTGGCAATGGTGCAAGCTTCTTCCAAAGGATCGATTCCTCCGTGCTCCATGAACAGTTCTCGAAATTTTCCACAGCAACGCCGTAAAATGTCCACGTCGGAACGACAATACTTTAACATTTCTTCCTGAAAGTCGAAGGGGTCTGAGGCTTGAGTCTGGTACCAAAGCGTAGAAAACTTCTCGTTATTCGCTACGCATGTTGTCGGGGTCGTAGTAGTGAGCCTCAGGCAAATGGGGTGGAACGGCGTGTTGATTGGCTTCGGTATTGAAAAAGTGTGGAAAATAGCCTTTGGCCATTTCTGCCATTCCAAAAATTTTAGGCATTCGACTCAATGGCATGGCCAAGTAACTCATCGAATCTTTAAACTGCACTTGTCCCACTTGCATGTAGATGAGTTTGGCTCCGTTCAAAGTCGCTTTAGGACGTTCGGTGCCTCGTTCCGTATAGTATCTGAGAAGAAATTGTCCATCGTATTCCGAGAAATTGTGAAATCTCCGTAACGTTCGATGTCCTGTTGACTCCACGTCTCGTCGATAGGGTTTAAGATCTATTGGGCGAAATCGGTCAGCGTGTTTGGTCCCCGAAAGATTTTTTCACGTCCTCCAGGAATCTTGCTGCAGTGAGGGCAATGACTAAAGATAGGTTCTTGGATGCACTTCTCGCACGCTCGGTGAGCCATGCAGAAATTAGGAATGTGAATGCCAGTCTCTTGCATGCATTCGAAATCGAGAAAGATGAAATTCCCTTTCTTCTTGTGGTCATCTTCTTCCTGTTGGGGTTGGTATTTTTGAATGTAGCATTCGTGTTCCAAGTCCACGATTTAGTGACAAATGTGACATCGTTTCTTTCCTCGACAAACGTGCAACTTGGCACTATTGGTACGTATGCCTTGTCCACAAGTAGGGCACAATCTCAGGAGTTGACAAGCACATTTCTGCTGTGAACCTTGCGTCTTCAGATGTTCTTGGTAACAGATTGGACTGACAAAAGTGCGCTGACAAGCTGGACAATGCACTCGTTCTTGTCCTTCATCAAGACAGGGTTTAGAGGCCAAACATCCTAAGCATTTCGATCCACAATGCTTGTGTTGCTCTCGATTGTTATAGCCATAGTCGCATTTCTCACAGCAATAACTGTATCCCCGGAATGCAGTGATACTGGTGATGGCATCGAAATGTTCATCGTGATGATAGACGTGAATGTATTTTCCGTCTTTGAAACTTTTGCCTCGAAACAACAGAGGTCCGCGCACTTCTTGAGGGTGCACTTTCAAGGTGTAGCGTGGATCCAAGACGTCTTGCAAATTTTGCATTTCAGGAATGCCGCAGGGTGTGTCTTTGGATAGCCCCGCTTGCTGTAACAGGAGTGCTGCTTCTCTTTGTTGTTTGGCTCGGTCCGATTGTCTTTTCCATTCTGCCGTGTCATTCTTGTCGGCATACTTTCGTCCCACCACGATGGCACGGGCTAAACACATCTGGTCTTGAGGGTTGTTAATTTGAACGATGCTGCGCTTGATGCTGAGAAGGTCATACACCAATAACACCTTTTTGCGTCCCGTCCCTTGGGGAAGAGACACGTGGGTCATGAACAGTGTCGCTTTTCCGTCGGTGATGTGAAACTTGTCGTTGGATTGCTGTACGTGTTGAATCTTGTCGATGACTTTGGAAGGTGTCAATTCTGCTGGGCTGCTAAACTCGATCCAAACGGGTGATTTCAAACTGTCGTGATGAATGGAAAGTCTCATGACATCGTCTTCTTTGCATTGGCATCGTCGTTTCAGTGCGGCTAACAAAGAATCCCACACATCGGTGATGAACCCCTCTGCTTTCTCCAGCGGTACGTCTGACTTGAAATCTTTAAACTTTACCGTGTACGTGTAGGCCGTAGTTCTAAATTTTCTAGAGGAGCGTTTTTTCGTCTCTCGAATGTGGTAATACTTTTCGGGTGATACTGGTGGACTTTGGTTTGGAATAAGCTCTCTCGGTCTGGTCGCAGACGTGGAAGGTGTTGGGTCAGGTTCGCTCATGTCTTTGATTTGAGCGAACATTTCTTTTCGTGTGTGAGGCAATACGTCACGTCGCTGCCTCTTACCTTCTTCTTCTCTCTCACTGAAATCGTGCGATCGTTTCATCTCGATAGCTGATTAAGAAATGATTAAACCAAGTTTGTTCTCTTGGTATATATACCCCTCTCGACCTCTTGTTGTGACAATGACTTGGTATACTTCGCAAGGGCAAGTGAACGTCAAACAGATAGGAACCATGGCTGACTTATGCGAATGAAAACGGTGCGTCTTAAACACCTCATGCATATTGACGACCCTTCGATTCAAACCCTACCGCGAAAGAAAAAAGTTGCAAGAAGAAAACAGACAGTTGGTGTCATCAAGAGAGCTAGAGACGGTACTGTGCCGTTAGGACCCGTACGTACTCCAGAAAACCACTCTGCTCGGCAACGATGTCTCCTTCTCTCTGTCACTTCTACTTTTGTCCTTGACCAAGATATCTACCAACCCTGATTTAACGCTTGTCTTTCCTCATTTGATATATTTAAAAAAAAAATACAAAATCCATTTTTACAGAACTACCCATTTTCGACAGCAGCGACGACGTCTCCTACTGCTCTTACCACTGTTGTTGCACCTGCAAAGGCGATCTTTCCTAAGACCAAAGTATGAGACAGAGCAAGTATGTTGTGAAGTTGAGCGGAGGTGTCTAAACAACAACTGTCAAGCCCCTATGTTCCAGTTCTGTTTGTGATAATAACTTGCGATACTTCACATTTTCTAAAGTGGAAGTGTTTACAAGCCGTACAAAAGTTATGTGACTTCAGCTTTTGACACTTGCACAGAGTCTTTCACTTCACAAGTGTCACGAGAAAAATATCTATCCGATTTTTACCATTTTCCAAAACACGCACACACTTGCAACGTGACCTGAATCTGTATTTCTTTATTTGTGGATATCCCACAGACCCATCCCAGCATATAGAGCTGGATAAGAACTGTAGGTATATCCCCTCATTGTTTCAGAAATATCAAAGCTTTTATGTGTATTTTCCCTGTTCCACCCTTTATTAGTGCTTAGGTATGTTCCCTAAAGACATAAACAATTTTGAAAAAAATTTATTTTGAATTAAAGTTTCTCTCTGCTTATACATTTTTTCAAGTTGATGGTGCATGGCAGATTACATCCAAATACCTTCTCAAAGTGAGTGGCATTTCTACACATGAGCAGCAGTAGAGCTGAACAGACCACTTGCCTGAGACATTATTTTTGAAAATTAAGGGTTCCCTGAAGAAAAAAAACATTTTTGTCTTAATAATGAAAACTTCTTTAATTGACCAGATTTTTTCACAATCTGGTCACTACGCGTTGGTCGTTCAGCAGCTCTACTGCTGCTATAAATTAAACAGCCATTATAGATATTATCAATAATGAGTATCGGAGAACCACACTCAGCTAAATTAGCTCGAGAGCGACTAAAGGCAATTAAAAAATATCTACCCGTTCGTGATTCTGTTAAGCAACAACTACAATCGCGTCAGGAATCTCAAGTTGAATTTGAAGAGGATACAAAACAATTATTTAAACCTATCACTGAGACCACTAAAGGTATTCAACCTGTGTTAGAGAAAACAGCTGAGGCTACAACTGCAACACAGAAGGTTATTGGAGCATTACCAAACCAAATTAGGGAAGCTATAGAGTCTGCCGATAAAACACGTGCTGAAATTCAAGATGTTAAAAATATTGTCGAGGATCTCTCTAAACCAGAATTAAAAACTCGGTATTTTAATCAACGAGGCTATGAAGCAGTTATGACTGATCCTGTTGAAGTTGCTGCGACGGGATATCAGATTCGGAGTCAGTTTCTAAAGCCAGAATTTTATAACACTCCAGAAGACGAGTGGAATGCTAGGATATTTCGGGAGTACAAGAATATTTCACAAATTAGTAAAAAATATAAAGAAGATTATGATGATTTTGTTAGTGAAGTTAATGAAGTGAAAAAACAATTTGGAATACCAGTTACATCATCAAAAAAGCAGAAATCTCGACGGCGGAGACAACCATCACCACCACAATTTGAATTATCACCAATATCATCACCATATCTCAAATTTCCATCACCAGAGCAACCAGTACCACGACTACAACCACTACTACAACAACACAAGATACTACAACAACAACAAGAGAGACAACGACAACGAGAACAACGAAAACAACGAGAACAAGAACAACAAGAAACAATAAAACAATTACGAGAACAACAAAAAACACCACCGGAACCAAGAGAAGAGGAAGAAGAAGAATTTCAAGACTCTCAAGGCGCAACTGGAAGTGGTCTAGGAAGTGGTCTTATTACTTGTCCCAATAATGTCCTTGCTGATGTCGATCGATTAGAAATTCTCATCGGAGGAAAAAGAGCTGGTAATAATTCCCCAGAAATCATTAATGAAGTAGCTGATATTTGCAAACGATTATTTAGTGGCGGCATCATGGATATTAATGTATATCGATCTCTCATTAATGAAATCGCCGATGATTATTATAGTGACTAAGTATGTAATTAGTGATAAAATCACTTAATAATAACAATGATCGTGCATGGTACTCAACGTGGACCTACCATGGTCAGGGTAATAAACTCTCGATTACTGATATACAGAGCAACCTACGGAGATGGACTAGGTGATGTTGTTCAGGGTCTGTTTACAAGAATAGCCCCAAAAACAATACCTATTGCAAAGCAACTAGGAATGAAAGCTATTGATGTTGTTCGTGAAAAAGGTGTAAGCGCTGTTGGTAATCTCGCTAGCAAAGCGTTTTCAGCAATTAAAGATAGACTATCACGATTAATACGCAGACCGACCCGACCCCAACCTGTGAAATTGGCTAGCACTGAAGTGATGCCCGCAAGTGTAAGTAAAATAATAAATCAAGCAGCTAATCAAAAACTAGCGGAGTTGGCTGATATCCCGATGTCGGAAAAGGAAAAAAATATAACCGCTAGTCTGATAGCAGGAAGTGGTCTTCGAGTTAGACGAAGACGATAATAATAAAGATGTTCAAGCGCATTTCTAACACCGCGTTTGACATAGACGCACCAATTCTCAAAGATGAGTCTGTGCGCGATTATCAGTATTATTCTTATGACGCCCGAATTCCAAATCAGCGTGGAAGAATCGAACTACAGGTTCAAGATACAAGTAGATATTTCTTACCCACTGAAGCATTTATTGAAGTCGAAGGTGAAATTTTAAATAACGCTGTTCCTGCAGCACCAGTAGCATATGGAGCTGATGTTAGTGTCGGCTTTGTTAATAATGGTATTATGGCGTTGTTTGATAGCGCTACGTATATGATTGACGGGAAAAATATTGAATCAATTCAGAAAGACGTCGATGTTGCCACAACAATACTTGGTCTTGCGAGATACAGCGACGATTATTCAAGATCAGCTGGTCCATCAATGATGTTCTCAAAAGATACTTCTAACCACTCTGATAACAATCAATACAATATAAGACGACCAAGAAACTTCGCCAACAACGCTGACGCTGATTTGTGGCCGGTGGTTCATGGTTCTAATCCAAATTTCAATTTAGGATTTGCAGCACGTAGATCAATGTTGAAAGATGGAAATAGAAGATTTTCATGTGCAATTCCACTGTCACATATCTTTGGATTCTGTAGAAGTGTCAGAAAGGTTATTTTTGGAGCCAAACATACAGTTGTACTAGTACGAAAAGGTGATGATAATGATGCAATATGGCGACCTGTTGGTGTTGGTGATGGTAAAGTAGAACTAACAAAACTTTCCCTGTGGATGCCAGTGATGACTCCATCGATATCTGAAGAAGACAGGTTGCTATCTTTTATGAGTCAAGGCGGTAAATCAACGTTGTCATGGTTAACAATGACCACAGATGTTGTTCAGAGTGCAATTGATGGTTTATTTACATGGCAGATAGCTTCTCAGCAAGGTGTTTCTGCACCAAGACATATATTTATTGCGTTTCAAAATGCTGTACGAGTAAGCGATCAAACACATAGTCATATGATATTTGATAAACTCGGTGTTTCTGAGATTTCATTAAGGATAAATGGATACCAAGAACCATCCGAGGATATATTGATAAATTTTGAAAATAATCATGTAGCACGTGCATATCATCGATTAATGTCGTTCATGGGACGTGATCAAAATGTTGATACTGGTTTACAAATATCTCAGTTAGATTTTACAACGCTGTATCCGATTTATTACTTTTCGCTAGAACATTTAGATTTAACCAGACAATCTGTTGTAGATATTCATCTTCGAGCTCGTGTGGTAACAGGAGTTATTGTTAATTACAGAGCAATTGCTGTTATACTCAGCGATAAATCGATGTTACTCGAAGGTGTTGGTGGACGAATGAGAGTTATTGATGCTCCAGTAGAAAATATGTAGTTAGATCGTTCATAATAATTATAATGTCATATCATCACGTTAGTGTGAGTCTGACTCCTGGTCAGATTAAAAAGCTACAATCATCATAAAAAAATAATCGTGCGGTAAAAATATCACTAAAGCGAGAACAACTCGCGGGTGGTCCGAATAAGCTATCGCTGACTGAACGTCAGTATAATCACTTTAATAAAGCCAAACGATTAAAGACTGGTGTACGACTTGATCTTTCCGCAGCGGTTATTAAAGACATCGCTAAAACGGGTGGTATATTTCCGCTTCTTGCAGCAATACCAGCATTAATAGCAGCTGCAGCACCAGCTGTTGCAAAGGCAGCTGCGCTAGGCGCTGTTGGAACAGCTGCTGGAATGGCGTTAAAGAAAGCAACCGGAAAAGGAATCAAAAAAAAAGGAAAGGGTCTAAGATTACCAGGGACCCCACACTGGTACGGAAAAGGTCTAAGACTTCCCGGGACAGTTTACTAATAACACCTATGTCCAATTTTGATTTACTTAATGCTGCTAAGCAATTAAAAATAAAAAATTTCAGAGGTGTTTTTATGCGCGATCAATTACCGAAACAACCAAACAATCTTGAAACCGGTATCATTAATCTCGATAAAAATTCTGGCCCAGGCACGCACTGGGTAGGATATGCAATTGATCCACGTGGAATTATTTATTTCGATTCGTATGGATTAGCACCACCAAAAGAATTTCTTCATTACGTTAGCAATAATACTACTCCAATCTGGTATTCAACGCTACCGACACAAAAAATAACTGATCCTCCAATATGCGGTCGTGAAACCCTCGTTATGCTTGATGCTGTATCAAAATCAACAGCACCGCCTCATAAAGTCGTGCACGCGTTCACTACACTACGTCATAACACTTAAACTGATATCAGTAAATATAATGGTAGATATTTACGGAAGATCCTCAGGTAGAACTCAGAAGTTCGATTTATCTAAATATGCAACCATTGATCAGCTCAGAAATGAAATCGATGATTTATTAAATATAACGAGTGTGGATCAAAATGAAGTCGTCGTTTTTCAGGATAAACAAGGACGATTAAAAACGAGTAATATACAAATACCAGATGTACTTGTACGAATTCCCAACGCGGTTGTTAATAATGTCGTTACTTTCACTGATCAAGGTAAAATACAGGATTCCGGTAAGTCGGTTAACGATTATGTTAAGAAAACTGGTGATGTATTTACCGGTGACATTATTATGTCAGGAAGAAAAATTACGTATCTTGGAGATCCAATCGCAGATACAGACGCAGCAACAAAAAAATACGTCGATGATCAAGAATCCAAGTACGTGTCAGTGCGCGGTGGTATAATGCGTGCATTTCTCGACATGAATAGTAATGGTATTAATAATCTCAGAACACCAGAAACAGATTTCGACGCTGCAACGAAGAAATACGTCGACGATAAGGAAATTCCAATAATGACTTCGTTAACGACAATCAATGATGGAATTGCTACATTTAGAACTGAATATTTTAATCATGTACAAACATTTCTAAATTTTCGTAGAAATATAAACAGATCTATTAACGAATTTTTTGGAACTCCACCAAATGTTATTATTAATCTCGCTGACATTAACGCAAGACTCAACGATATCATCAGTGGTATTCCTAATATTATTCAAAAAACTAATCTGGTTAAAATTCCTCACAAGCAGATCATTAATATCGTGTACACAGTCGCATCAGGAAAGGCAACATGGTCGCAGGAAAATAACACTTTTAAACACACTGCAGAGGTTACTGGTGTATACAGATTATCTGTATTTAGTAGTGCAAAATTCAGTATATTTACCACATTTCCATGGCGTCATTCAACCGATGATTTTTCTGGAATTGTGTCTATAGTGTTAAATAAAGATACTGAAGAAACGTTTATGCTAATAGCGAATGATAAAAAATTAACCACAGCAGATTATTGGTGGTGTATTGAGTTCATAGCCGAAACTCCTCAATTAGTTACCTAGATAAATATAATGAATCAAGAATCATTTATCGACGTTCAACGTCACAGATACACTCAAGTATGTGAGTGTCAAACTAAACTAAAAAATATCATCGACGATTACACGATAAAGGTAAAAAAATATCGTCGTCGTATGGTTGTTATTGATATAATGGTATACTCGGTTTCTGCTGTTATTGCTGGAACTGGATTATTATTATCAACAATAACGATGACAGCGCCTGCAGTTGTAACGATTATAGTTTCAACGGCAACAACATGCGCAGGTATTTTCAGTATTATCTCTAAGAAAATATCTACGTGTACGAATGATAAACTAAACGAGTATATAATGAAATTACACACAGCAACAGCCGCATACACTAAATTATGCTCGTATATTTCATCGTATCTCAGTGATGGTAAAATATCCGATGAGGAGTTCGTAACGATAATGAAAACCTACGATGAAGCGTTCATAGTGGAACGCGATGCGTTCTCTAGTGATAATAACGGAAAGATGGAGAATTAAGTAATAACGATAATAATAATGTCATCGTTAGAATTACTTCAACAGATCGTGGCTAATACAACGCCGTCAAAAACTACTATGATATCATTAAGTTCAACCAATCCTGAATTTAGCGTTAATTTTCCGACTGCAATTTCAGCAAAGGAAATAGCATTAGCGCAATTACGAGTTTATTATAGTTGGCCTAATATTAGATCAAAACCGTTTGGTGGACAACAACCAAATAATTCACTGGTATTTGCGAATAAAAATAAACCGGATGGAACACCTGACTGGCAGGTTGTTGGAATTTCAACGGGCAGTTATCAAATAGAACAGATTAATGATGAATTCCAACGCAGAATTAAATCTATCACTGGGAAAGAATCTAAAATAGCGATTACTGTTTATGAACCAACACTATCAGCGGCGATTGAAATAAATTCTCCTGATTACCTCGTAGATATTTATCAAAGTTCGATTAGATCAGTGTTAGGATGGCCTGATGTCGCACCTGTTTATAATGGAGTTTCAGAACCAAAACTAGAAGAATTTAAAACGAGTGAAGAAAAATTCATTAAAAAACCAGAATATCGAGAAAAATATCCATGGATTCGTGTAACATTTGAATTTGATCCAAACAACGATATATACTACTTTACCGATTTTGATGGTAAAAGGATTCCCAAGACAAATAGATCAGCATTCAAATTTACACCAGAGGGGGGGAGGTATCGAGAAATTGTTGATGTAGAATTTATTAAAGAATTTTTTGATGATCTTAAGCCTGAATACGATAAAACGTTTAATGATTTAAGAAATTTACTTATTTCATTATCACAACATTATAATGAAAGTGTAAAGCAGCAAATAATCGAGTCAATAAAACATTTAAATGGTATCTTATTCGATTTATACATCGTTAATCGAAGTATTATAAACATTACGACTGATCTTAGTAGAATTAGTTACGTAAATCCAAAATCTAAGCAAATATTTCTTGATCATTATAAAATAACAGAAAAAGATTTACAAACATTTGTTATACCAGATTTAAATAATGCTGAAATGAAGAAATCATTAAATGATCTTATTGAAGAATATTATCCGGGAGTAATTGAATCGTGGAAAAAAATAGCCCCACCACCGGTTATACTAAAACACAATAACAATCCCTTTGGTGCCGGTAGACATATATCACCAGGCATTGTAAACATAACAACAACAATTGCAGTCAATCTGGTATGTGATGTTATTGAAGGTAGCTATCAGGTAGATCTTTCTAAATCTAACCACCGCAGTGGCACTGCGGAGCAAGGGTACATATTATTCAGTTTTAGCCCGATTGTCCCACCAGGCTCGTTAATTGTGACAGAACCAATTAATCCCGTTTACCTGCGAGTTCATAATCCATTTCTGACAAGAATAAATTTCAAACTTACAGACCAAAATAATAGAATTCTGGACACGAGGAACGAATCTCTTAATATAAACCTATATGTACGCTCATAGAGCGTTTTTATTATAACAATATCCGGATGTTTATTCTTTTGTTTACATAAAATCCGTACACAATGAAATCTAGAAAGTTGTGGCTGCATATTGATTATTCCATAACATGTGCGTAAAGTTATTTTAAGACCGCTATATATTATAACTAAATCAATATCCGCTGTTACGGCCCACGCATAGACTCAGTGTTATACAGAATTATATATATTTTGGAAAACTAGAAATATAAAAATCTCATTTTAGACAGAAAAATGTGGTTTTTGTTAAGAATATTGTAGTTTTTTAGGAATAACGATATGACTGACACATTGGTAAACACATGCTAACTTTTTCAATATGTATTTATAACAAGGTCCGATAGCTCAGTTGATAGCGTGTAGAAACTCTCATCCGGAGGGTCATAGTTCGAAACCTGAGAAAGACATATGTCTGCGGGGGGCGATTTTATGCCAAAATTTATAATTTATTGGGGGCTCCAGCCACCCCCGTCTTCAGAGTACACCAATCCACTACGTCAACACGTGGTGGATTCACTTTTGTGAATAACCCATTGGTTGATCGTTATGGGTTGGTGTGCTAGCGTGAAGACGGCATTTCATCATATCATCTCATCATCATCTCATCATCATATCATCTCATCAAAATATACAGCGGGGGGTGATATGAGGTCGTGACCTTGTGACTTCACTAAAGGGGTACCCCACACAGGGGCCATTCCAAAAGACACAATCGTAAACTAAAAATAAACCTAATGAGATTCCAGGTCACAAAGACCAATCAGCCTTTGAGTTCTTAGAGTTTCGGTTACGGATATCTAGGAATTCTTGTAAGGCAACAATAAACAGAATCTGATTGGTCACAAAATAAGACCTACACGTACAGACAACCCCTCTGAGCCTCTAAAGTTTCGGTTACGGATATTTAGGGGTCTCTTGGGGGGTAAATGTCTAAACAAAGATTCGGAACCTCATTAGGTTTATCTGATACAACTATGGAATGGTAGACCGAATGTCACCCCGCGCTGTATATTTTTGTTTATTTTTATATTAAATATAAAAAATAAATATATATAATGAACCAAGAAAACATTAATGATATTATCTGTGCTATTAAAAAACTAAAACATAACGGAATAAAAATATCTGATAATCTCGACCCTCAGAAAATTATGTGCGATTTTGAATTACTGCAACAGAGAAAATTTGATAATAAATATACACTACCTTCAAACTACAGATTCATAAAATTAATTTATCAAGCTATGCTTGAATCACTAGCCATGGTAAACGACAATCAGATAAAGCTATTTGCACCTCTTGCACGTTCTATCGAAAATATTAAATCCGAACTGTCTCACGAGTACGAAAGAAAAAAGATTGTGGATAATCGTGTAATGCAATTAAGAAAGATTATGCTATCTGATTCTGTCAATGCTGAGAGCGATGAAGGTGAACCCATGACAGAGTCAGTGACTGTAATTATGGCTAAACAAAACCCTTGGGAAAATTAACAGAGTCGAACTATTTGTTTTTGTAAGAAGACAGAATTAGACATATTCAAATACTATCCGCTGATTATATATTTTTGAAAGGGCAGATTTGTATATTTTATCTGCAACGCGTTTTATTGAAGGTGGTATTATGTCAAAATATTTGGCAGCAGAATTAATTGACTTGAACACAATTTCTTCACCATCTGCATTTACAGATTTAACAGATCTTGCAAATCGTGCGCCACCAGTGTTTCCGGATTTACAATTTTGACTCTGTGTAGTAACTCGTAGATTTCCAAGTGAGTTATCAAGTTTATTGCCGTTGATGTGGTCAACCACATATCCATCTTTGATTATTCCAAAAAAACACTCGTATGTAAATCTATGAGATAAATAATTTTTTTTTCTTGCCATTAACAGTAAATCTAAGATAACCAGTATTAGTAACACTACCTACTGGTTTTTTCAATCTGCAGTTTCTAATCACGCCATCACGAGATGCTTCATAATTGGTAAAGATTGGATGTGACACAAATTCGTTTTGTTCCATTTATATATAATACTATTTGTTTAAATCATTATTTTTTTTTGAAAATCTAGCCAAATAATCTTCTTCGGTTTTTATAGGAGAGTCAGCGTTATTTTTTTTATCGTAATATCGTTTTAACTCTCTGTATTTTTTACCACCGCATTGCGCGCACAATTGAGTTTTTCCTCGCACTCCAGCACTACACACAATACACGGTTTTGGTCCTAGACTTCCATTTCTGACACATTGCATATGATAACTACAGTATTCATTCACGCATGATTTATTACAAGTAGAAGTATATCCAATTTTGAGCCAAGCACATTTGTTTTGTGTTTCAATCATATACAAAAAGATTAATGTTCAATTAAATATATACTTGCTCTAATTATAATATGGAGGAATTATCCGTTATTGAACCTTCCCCTGCTAGATTTGACCTTGACAGACTCTCAGAATATAAACTCAGTACTTCGATGCAGGATCTGGCATTAATGGTAATCGAACGTATTCGTGAAGCAAAAAAGGAATTTCGTGACGATGGTGCAGTTCATGCATGGTCCACATTCAGAGTTGGAAATGTTACTAATATGATGAATGACAAACGAGGAAAAGTAATTATTAATCACCTTGATAATCAAAAATATTTTAATAAAATTTATTGTAAATACAGAAGAAGATATTTGGATTATTCGTAATAAGCGTGATCCAGTCCGTGTGCAGTCCGGGGGTAATATTGTTCTTTTAAGTAATAAATCTAAGCCCGGAATACTTACTGGCATTGATAAACCCTATTATATACAGAGTTATCCAGCAACTGCAGTTGTATATGGAATATTTCCGTTGAATGATAAACCTAATGTTGCAGATCTGAAACCGATGAAAATATCGAGAATAAACTGCGTAGCTGAACGAGTTACAGAACATTTTACAAATGCGATACGTGGTAATGGCTTAACAGATTTAAGACGTAAAAAAATAAACAAATGGGCAGAGTCCGTTAAAGATGCTGGTGCATCTATCAAAGATGTCGCTGAGCTAGAAAATAAATTAAAATTCCCAATAATAGTAAAAACGCTGACAGGAGAGATTTTATATAAATCGAAATATAAATCAAGAGGAGCTCCGATAGATATTATTGATCATAATTCACATGCATGGACCTCAGCAGTAACAATATTTCCACGAGATAGAACGGTTAAATTTTATAACGGTGACATCTTTGATTTTATTAAAAATATCAGCAAAAGCGACCCTGTGTCTGTTTGGTTATTTCAGAGTTCGGAATATGATCATTACGATCAGTTTGTACGGCCTAACGGTGATATTTATCGTACAGAATTTCTTCATGAAGAAATGGAACATCTTGCGCAGCGCTTTTGGCGTGAATATACTTCAGACGATATCAAAATTAGACAATTACTAAATAACTGCTTTACCGTACCATCGGTTGCTGCTCATTTCGCTCAGGAGAAAAATTCATGGAAAACGACACGATCGGAATTCCTTGAAGATGTCAAGAAAAGCTGTATAGAATATGGTCACGGTGGATTATGGAACACCAAATACAACCATAGTGATGTTATCTCGGTTGATATGGTAGCGTGTTATCCTGGGAGTTTTCTTGGATATGGAGTATGTTCTGAGTACTTTAAGAGATTCGGACATCCTACACATGACATGACCAGGGTTGCGATAAACGGACCCCTTCCCATGGAAGGACCAGATTTTGACTTAACCGGATTTGCTCATGTAGAATTATTCGAATTTGCAGAAAATCTCCATCCGATTACTTATGCTTGGTTTGGAAGACATTTTTCAGAAAAATGTTGGGTTCCGATAGTACTATTGCGATATATGCTTGATACTGGATTTTTAATATCGTTGAGAGTAACTGAAGCGATTATATCGTTTAGTTCACAGAAGCAAGTTTGGTTACCAGAACCGAACAGATTTAATATCGATGATACCAGAAAAGAATTCCCTGATATTGATGAAAATCATATTATTAAAATAAATAAATGTAGAAAAGAGTACGATGAGAAATTTGCAAAAGATCTCGGTAGAAAGATAATCGGTAAATTTACTCAAGGTGGTTCATACGATTATAAACGACATTGTACAAGATTGATTATGGACGATGCTGAACTAGATTTTATAATCGCTGATACAACTGAAAAAAATACGTTTATAAACAGATGTAATGCTTATTTATCAGATGGAACAAAACTAGGTACCATTGTGAGCTACCCTGATGGCGAGTCACCGCAGTTTACTCATTTAAGATCTTCGATGTTAGCTTATGTTTCGATAAACCTACTATCGATGATAAATAAATTTCCTCATCACGCTGTCAGAGTCGCTACGGATTCATTTTATGTACATAAAAAATATAAAGATTTATTAAAACTCGGTAATGGTGAATGGGGAACATGGAGAATAAAACAAGAAAATATATTTAGTTATTCTGAATCTGCAGATGTTGAAATTGTGGAGATATATTACAAAAATAATAATCAAATATTAAAGTCATCTGCACCATCTGTGTATGATCCAGTATCTAGACATAAGACCGTTTATCTTAATGGGTGTGGTGGTTCAGGTAAAACAACTCGTGTAATTAATTTATTTATAAATAATAATTCGGATATAATTGTTTTGACACCGACGCACAAACTTGCTAGAGAAATAAAACAACGAGGAGTAAAATCGTGTACATATCATAGTTTCTTTAGATGGTGCGGAGACTTATGGACTCCATCGCGGATGGGTGAAAAATATGTACCTAAATATATTATATGGGACGAGATATGCACGGTGTCGTTGGAAACACTAAAAACATTTCTTGATTGATTATTGACAAAAAATACTGCTGTGATTATGTGCGGCGATCATGGTCAACCACCACCCTTTGTTGGAGAGTCTCCACATGAATGGCTAAAGAATAACGTAGATTATTATGAAGAAATAAATGATGACCATAGAGCTATTGATGAACCACTGAAGGAATTTAAAAAATTAATCAGACTTCAACCAGACAGAGTACAATGTGAGATAATGCGAGGAGTAATTCCAGAGACTTCTATGAATGAATTTTGGACTTCATGGAATCCCGCTGATTTAATAGTCGCGAGTAGAAAGATAGTTTGTGATGAACTACAGGATAAATTATTTTTGTTACATAAAGAAAAGTTTTCAGATCTACCTGTACCTTTGTGTTATCGCCCCTCAGATACTCGACGACAGAATATTGAAGTTGAAATACCAGGTGTCTTGGTTCCACCAAGGGTACAGAATCTTGTCTTGAATGACATTGTTTTAGTCGATATTAATGTCGTTGAGAATGCGCTGAGTATGAATAAATCGCCGTGGACGTTAGGATACGCTATAACGATTCACTCATCACAGGGGTTAACTATAACTGATACTAAAATCTGGATTGTAGATGATCGGATCGAGTGGTCAAATTTAGTCTATCTCGCTGTATCTCGAGTCAGGAGAATATCTCAATTACATAGGGTTATTATGAATTTTATAGAAGATAATGATCAAATTGTTAATAATGACGTAATAAGAAAAAAACTATCTGGTTATAAGCAATGTGACAAAAAAAATAATCGTGATTTTGATATTGATATTGAATTTATTATAAAACTAAAACAATTACAAAATAATCATTGCACAAGTTGCAACTGTAATATGTCATGGCAGTATTCGAATCCAAGACAATTTACCGTAGACAGAATTAATAGTGATCTCGGTCACACACGTGAAAATGTAATGCTGACCTGTCTTGAGTGTAATCGACGTCGAGGTTCTGGATGTTTACAAAATTGAGCTTGGTGGTAATTGTGTATCCTCAGGAATTATTTGTAATTGTTCACGTACAAATCCACGTTGAGGGGCTGTAGAATCTAGTCTGTATATTGGAGGTCTACCAATGGATCTAACCACGCTAGAAATTTTATGTGTAGTCACGCTCCAGATAGGATCGGTTGCTCTTTTTTTACCGCCTTCAAGTTCGCCGGGTTCATATAAATATCTTACAGTTACATTACCTAATACTGGTTGAGAGAAAGATTCACGTCGTTGTCCGTTATAGCTACGGGGTATATATATTTTTTTTGATCGCATTAGAAGGTTTCATGGAAGTTGCACGAGTAATTTCATTATTCAACGCAGCTATCACACTCGGTAATCTTGCAACCCATTCACGAGATCTATCTTTGAAGTCAGTAGATATTTCCTTTGCGTATTGGTATCCGAATAACCGCTCGGCAAGTGTTCTATTAAATCGTTCAACGATTGCCTGATCACGATGAATTTCAGTATATCCTCGTCGGATTTTAACATTATGTTTCTTCATCAACGATGATACTACTCCAAGAAATTCTTTACCGGGATCAACCTGTACTAGTTTTGGCCATCGTAGACCGCCACGTTGATAAATTCGTTCGAACGCAGATGCAACTTCGGATGCTGTTTTCGTTGATAATGGCTCCGCTTCTTTATATCTACTAGCAACGTCAACGATAGTCAATGCGTATTTGTAAGTGCGTGATTTTCGTCCACGTGTTTTAATGGTATCGTGTGGTAAAACAGTATATCCGCTTGATGAATTTCATTAGGGACACTAACATCAAAATGCGCGTAATGAATTCTTTTAGGTGGACTTAGGAAGATTTGCCATATTGCCTGTCGTGCTAACCATGATGCAGCGACATCACGTGAAACTTTTGCTGTTTCGGCGAGTTTACTAATCGCTGCTTTACCTCTCCAGAATCCTCTCGGGGAATAATAAACAGATTCCATTATGACAGTTATATAATTAATTACCAGCCCCTAACACTAGTTTACCTTTCATAGCAGTTTTTACTAGAAAACTAGCTAATTTTTCTCTGAGAGATTTATTAGGTATAGAATTTAACGCGTGAATCAATTTCACATCCGCGAGATGTCGGTGTTGCAAATCCTTACTTTTATACGCGACATCGTGAACGTGACACGCTTGATCGATCTTATTTACTGGATACTCTCCTGGTTTTGGTTGATCTTGATCATCGAGTCTGATATCGAGACGAGTTCCAGGACCACAATAATTATATCCGGGTAAATGTTTCTCACCGGGATATTAGGCCCATGGAGTTCCTGGTAATTTTCCTAATAAAGCGGCTATATCACCCCCACCTGTCTTTGTTGGAATAAATTTATATTTCTTGGTGCCACATTTCACACACTTTCCTGTAAGTGCACGTCTTTTATTTTTTGTTGTTACTGTCGTTAATTCAGTAGTATCGGTAGGTGCTCTGCATCGAACGCAATATAGACTCATATTATTTATTATATGGATATAACTGACTTTTCTGCGACACGAAAACAAGAGCCAGTAAAGCACCATCCAGCGCTTCCGAATTCTATCAGAATGATTATAATAGGCCCATCTGGAAGTGGAAAGACGCAATTACTGCTTAATCTAATAATGCGATGGCTGAAGTGGGATAAATTATATTTAGTAGCGCCATCTGTAGATGATCAGCGATGTTACGAAGTACTTAAAGATTTTAATGAAAACGCAAAATCGTTACATGAAGACAGTGTCATAGACTTTATTACTGATATTGATGAAGCGCCATCTGTAGATGATCTGGATGGATTCATTAATAATTTAGTAGTGTATGATGATGTCATGCTGGACAAACAATCAATCCAGCTAGAATATTTTCACGAGGTAGACATAAAAATACAGACGTGATTTATGTTACCCAGAGATATACACAAATTCCAAAAGTAATCAGAGACAACTGTAACATTTTAGTTGTGTTTAATGGCGTAGATAATCATACTCTACAGAATATTTATTATACTTGGTGTTCAGGCGACATGGACATGAACAAATTTAAAAATTTCTTTTCAAAAGCACAAGCTGCTCCCTTTGGTTTTGTAACGATAAATTTACATGATCCTAGGTCAAGATATCGCAACGGACTTGATACAATTTTTGGATAAAAATCATAGCAGTAGAGCTAATTTAGCTGAGTGTGGTTCTCCAATACTCATTATTGATAATATCTATAATGGCTGTTTAATTTATAGCAGCAGTAGAGCTGCCGAACGACCAACGCGTAGTGACCAGATTGTGAAAAAATCTGGTCAATTAAAGAAGTTTTCATTATTAAGACAAAAATGTTTTTTTTCTTCAGGGAACCCTTAATTTTCAAAAATAATGTCTCAGGCAAGTGGTCTGTTCAGCTCTACTGCTGCTACATGTCATTGCCTTTGTTAAATTTGGTTTTGTTGGTTAGTCATTGTTAATCTTTAATTCTATTTTTTGATGTATTTCTTCTTTTTTTATAAAAGATGTAAGATTGTTTATTGTTGTAACGGTATTTATGTTGTTTAATCTGTTGCTGCGAAAGAAAATATCTATAGCAAAGTGCTTAGGTTTGTTCAGTTTTCTTATTTCAAACTCTACAAAAGGTACCAAGTTTGTCTTGGAAGGAGATTGAAACTTTCTTTAAGTTACACGGACGTGAAGGAAAACATACCTTTGTTACTACAGTTTGCTCTCTTTGTGTTCATTTTAATCATGCTTGCCTTATATCTTTGTGTTTTGGAGATCATATTTCTTCTGATGTAAATACATGCATCAATGGACAGACATCGGTTGAACTTACACCATACCAGTGATTACGCTTTATCGATGATATAGAAATTAAGTGGCAACATGGAAGAGAAAGTCTGGATGACTTCATATCAAAGGCAAACAACTTCCATCCTTCAATAAAATTCACGGCAGAAATCTCCAACTCAAACCACGTTTTCCTGGTCACAACAACCAGACTGGTGGAAAACAAACTACATACTGACATCTACTCGAATCCACCTGACAGACACCAGTATCTCCTCCCAACCAGCTGTCATCCAAAACACTGCATTATGAACATTCCATATAGCCAGGCACTGAGGATACGCAGAATTTGCTCTGACGATGAAACATTCCTAGAAAGGTCTGAAGAGCTATCTAAACATTTAATTTACCGAGGCTACGACAAAGACCTGATTGCGGAGGCAACCCAAAGGGCTAAACAAACAAACCGCGATGACCTACTAAAATATGGAAAGAAGGAAAAGGCTGATAGGATACCATTTATCCTGACCTACCATCCAGACAACCCCAAAGTAGGTAAAATCATCGCGAAACACTGGCCCATCGTGGAATCGTCGGACGTACTAAAGCTAATCCTTCCGAACAAACCTGTAGTAGCCTACTGGAGACCAAAAAACCTCAAGGACATCCTAGTCAGGGCGAAGCTAACGCCAATCACTAGTCAAGACCACCCTAGTCAATCTGGCCCCTGTGGCGATAAAAGATGCAAAACCTGTCAACATATGATAGAGACCAGGACATTTACTAGCACAGTGACTAGAGAAAAACTAAACATACATGGTCCAAACAAAATGTGCAAAACAGAGAATGTAATTTATCTCATCACATGTAAGATCTGTAGCCTTCAGTATGTCGGAGAAACTGCAAAGCTAAACAAAAGGATCAACCTTCATAGATCTGATTGGATGACAAAGAAGCTGTACAGAAGCCCGGTCGCAGAACACTTCTCCTCCCCTGGCCACACTTTCAGTGATATAACACTTATCGCAATTGCTAACAACCCCAATTGGAGTTCCGAAACCAGGAAGGAAAAGGAATCTTACTGGATACACTGCCTTCGAACATTGAAACCAAGCGGTTTAAACCAAGAAGACTAGAAAAAGACGCCATGCACTAGGGAATTATCCTTTGTAGCCAACACATTTTCTTTTCAAAACTTTTCTAAATTTTCATAGTAGCCTTCAATTACTACTATAAAAATGAAATATCCGGGATATAATTTGCTCTTACATAAATGTACACAAAGTAATAGATGTCACTATGGCTCATCGATTTCTACGTTAATACAGATATTTTCCAGTATCCACAACAAGTTGATATAGGCTGGTTGAGACATAATACATTTAAAGGTTTAATTCATGTAGTTCTACAGCCATGTAGAGTTTTGCAAACACAACGGTTTTTGTGTTTTATTTGTTTGTTTTGTCTATGTTTTGTATATGCCTTTGAAAAAAACTCATTAAGAGTCGAAAGCGCTCAGGCTAGTTAGATACTAGTTTTGCACCTGTTCGTCGTCAGTTTATTGCATTTATCTCAATCAATCCCTGACAAACGTGATCCCTTGCTGGATTGAGTACGCTTGAAAGGGCTG
The DNA here is from genome assembly GCA_016617855.1 of Megalonaias nervosa. Lineage (NCBI taxonomy): Eukaryota > Metazoa > Mollusca > Bivalvia > Unionida > Unionidae > Megalonaias > Megalonaias nervosa. Next base: position 68,621 of record JAECUM010093449.1, on the reverse strand, counting down.
TTATTCGTCATATGATTTGTATTCTTTATATATATATATATATATATATATATATATATATATATATATATACCACATACATAAAAAAAAAATGTAACAACGTGGCTTTTAAAGTATTGGTATAAAGCAATCTGATATGCCAATACTTATGGTATATCAAATTGTGATCAGCCCATGGTGCAATCATACACTTATATAAACATTCTTACAGCTGTGTGCTCTCGATTCTAGGCCTATAGATCAATGATGAATTTCCACTCATTAATCATTAGTGACATATAAAAATAATGATAAAAGGTATTAATAATCTCCGTTTTCTAAAGGAATTTCATATGGTACACAATTTCATCGCAATCCTTTCTGCTTTCTGTTTCCCTTCCCCTCATGCATAAGGGACAAAATATGCAGAAATCTGGAGCAACAGTGAATAACAATTTGGGCTGGATAAAACCTTTAAACTGAACTTACACCAAGTAACCTACAAGAATATGGTTCATCATAATGGTGTGTGTGCACATTCCTTGAGATTTATCTACTGTGTTTATGTAATCAATGTTACAAAGTTGCAAAAGCCTGTCGACATTATACATTAAATTTTTTGGTTATGGGGCACACATACTGTAATGTAGTTAATGCTTTGTTGTTGTTGTTTCTTACACCTATTATAATGTTCTGAAAATCAATTATTATTAATTAAATATGAAAATGCCCAAAGGCCGCCTCTCTGGACCATTGTAGCAAGATACGGACGAAAATCCATGAAAAGACTTGTGTAGAGAATTTTTGCTTGTGTCATACGACGATGTCTCTGGACGTATGAATGATGATAAATGTTAAGTCAAACCGACCAAAGGAAGACAGAGAGAGAGAGAGAGAGAAAGAGAGAAACAATTTTATGGTTGGTAGTAATGTCAATTAAAGCAGAATAATGACTTAGATCAACTGTAAATATATTAAAATATTTTAATTATCTCTTCTTGGTTCATCATTTTATTAGTTTTTGTTCCACACTAATTTCCATATGCTGGTAGATGAATGGCTGAGCATTCAGTGTTCAAAAAGCTAACCTTATGTTTGTAGTGCTCTACTGTCTTCATTAAAACCATCTTTCATGTTCAAAATCATAAGTGTGTCTTATATTGATTTAATCAATGTGAATAAAAATGAAACTCAAAAAAGGAAACAATCAACTTATCAATATGCAAAGGTGATTGTGAATAGCCACAAATGGCGCAGAACTACCTTTTGTAGCGGACACACTTGGAAGGGATGTGAGGAATTCATTCACTCGGTCAATACACAGTTGCCTTTAGTCGGTCTTAACTCTGTTCAAAGGGCAAATATGTGTATTTGTATGTGATATAAATAAAATCTATGTATAGTATGTACACTGCATCAATGATATACCATTTGTGTAACTCTTTCTTTAAACGGAAACTCAGCAAGCCTTGTTTTCTTCTAACGAAAACATTTGACATCTCATGGTATATATATATATATATATATATATATATACATATATACATACATATATATATATGTATATGTATATATATATATATATATATATATATAGATACACACATACATAAAGTTTTAGCATTCTGTATTTCCTCACATAAAATTCAACATGTACAAAGAAATGCAGAAAAGTTTTATTTTCCTTTAAATATGCATAGTTTACTAAAAATTATTAATGTATCAATGAACAAAGCTTAAACATGATTTTAAAACTAAAATCTTATAAACTATTTCAAATAATTATTAGCTATTTCAAAGGAATTTTGGGCAAAATTCTAAGACTTTAAAGGACAAAACTAACATTTCTGAAATTTCAAGGAGTTTTCAAGGCAACTCCTCGAATTCAAAGAATTTTAAAGGTTGTGTGAAGGATGAAGATTTTTATTTTACTGATTTTACCATTAAAAGGTTAGTCTTTTGAAAAAAATTATGAAGCTTTTAATGAGGTTATGATTAAAATTACAAATTCCATATATAAAATATATATAAGGATCAGATCTTTTGACTGCAGTGAAAAATATATCCCAATGGCATAACAAAGGAATTTGGTTCTCTCACACTGCATTTTCAAAACAGTTTATTGACACATATTGAGGACAGTAAAAAGAAAATTCATTCCAGATAAACGAATGATCAATTCTGACACATATAGAAACCATATTAGTTGAAAACACATTAATGAAATTGATCATAAACACGTACCATATATACTTACTTCTAGGTCAGGTACAGCTGCAAAATGCATAAAACTCGATCTGCCAGTGCATTATGCAGTTTGACAGGAGTAATCAGTAGAACAAACAACACAGACCCCGATTTGCCAACATATGTGATGGCAGATCAATATGTGTGTATATACAGTATCAGCATTTTTTCTCTTAATTAAGTGTAGGGGTTATCAAAATAATGCAAAAGATAAATAATGCATTTACACATGACAAGAACAGACTAGTGAAAATGGATATACTTGTCATCTGATTATTGTCCTTACCCCTCAAATGCCACCTTCCCACTTGTTGAAGATGGTTTATGGGAGATTACTCAGTCATACTTTGGTAACCATTCCACTTTGGTTTAATTATAGATAAAGATACTAATGATAGCTTTTGTTTTAAGTAACAACCTATGCACTATATGTTTTTTCTTTGCAAAAGCAAGAAAATGAGACAAAATAGAGAAAGTAAATTTTACAGTAAATTACATTTCTCAAAATTACTTACCCAATCACATTAATGTTGGCATTTACTTTTGATACCTCCAGAAACCAGCCCTCCAATGGACTAGAAAAGACTGTACATACTTTGCATACACAAAGGGACATAAGTCTTACTGATTACTGACCCTTACCCTGCCAGGTGGTACTCTATATAATTGATATAGTCAGATTTAAGTGGAGCACTGTCTGAGACAAAAGGATTGCATTGCAGGGAGGGATGGGAGGGATTTATGTTGTGATTGGGTAAGTATTTTTTCAGAGAAACATAATTTACTGTAAAATTTCCTTTCTCTGCCAAATAACATTACCCATTCACACTAACATTAGGAGAATAGGTAAGTGGAGAAGGAAATGATGAGCATCCAATTTCTACTCAAAACCACCTTGTAGGGTCAAAATAACTCTGTACTTATACCTCTCCTCAAGATAGCTGACACAACCAAATAATTACCAAGAAAAGTTTTTTTTATGTGAATCCATCGACTGTTGACAGATCCTACCCCAGGCTGCAGTTGTGTTAGGAGTGGTGTCATCTGGTGACTGAGCAGCACCCATGTGACCAAAAAGATTCAACTGTGTTTTGAGAAGCCATGTCACGCAAACAGAAAGTGAAAAAGGCTGACTGGGCATGCCAACTGATTCCATTATATTTATAATTGTGACACTGAGTTGAAAGGCAAGGCTCATAGAAAAAGCTCATATTTTATGAGCGAAAATCATCATCAAAAACATACCGTATATACTCGTTTATATACAAGCAAACCCCCTCCCCAAACTGAATAAGCATCAACATTAAAAAGTGCATGACTCAAGCATAAGCTGACCCACAAGTCTGAGGTGACATCGCAAGATGCACACTAAATTCTAAATGCATTTATTTATGCAAACTTATATTGCCAAAAATTACGTGTATACCTCTCTCGGGGTTGAAATGTATGATCATAGCATGGAAATGTTATAAGTTAATATAACTTGTTTTTAAAGTCAATAAAATTATTTGAATTTTCTGTTTTCTTATTGTTTCTGCCTAATTCAGAGTTTTGAATAATCTGATTGGACGATGATGAGAACTGAACATTCCCAAGTTGCTAAAATAGTACCTCTCCCTTTTGACTCTAGTTAATTATTGTTTCATTATGCATTATTGCATTAGAATTTTGTATCAATACACCAGTAATTACGTTTTTATTTTGCCTACAGTGATTGGTTCAACACTCGCATTTAGGTTAGTGAGCATATTTACATAAAGGTGCCACCACATGTAATTTGAAGGTTGGAGCTTGTGCTGAATGAAGTACATCCTGCTGAATGAAGCAATCCCTTGGATTCAAATCATAGGCACCACTGCACTAAACTAAAAATAATACCTCCAAAACACCATAATGAAGTTTCAGAAATAATACATCGAAAAATTACTGTAATACCATAAAAACTGAGTTGTAGTTTGCTTCGATGTAAGTGACCTTACACCCCGCTTAATGCAGCTATGGTAATCTTGCTAATATTAGAGAGTTCAAGGTTATTACACATCAAAGCACTGGTATACCCGCTGGTCAAAATTCCCTCTTAACCCAAGCCAGTTTCAGGGTTTTAACGATTAACTGACCTAGATTACTGTCAGAAAACAAAAGACAGAGCCTCCAATTATAAACAAAGTGGATGCCAAAAGAACCAATTGTACTATGTGTGGAGAATTATAACTTTCTTCAGCCAAAACACAAAACTAAAATTGATGATCTTAGTGGATCTATATTAAGAATTTTAGCCTTTATTATTACCATTCTTTCATGAACATGTAGCAGTTAAGTGAATAGATGCTGATTATGTGCCTTGCACAATTAAACATGTGCACCTTTTCATACAGATCGCTTATATCACTGAAAAACTGTAACTCATGAGCATGTGGATCAAATTAAATCAAACAGCTATGTACAGCTATGTACACCTAGCTGAAATGTGATCTGGAAGAATGCAATTTGGTAGAAACAATGAATAAAGCAAAATCTGCATCTAATATTTGTAGGAATAAACAAGTTATCCTAAGCACATGACACCAAGCACGATTTGCCCTGTGTCAGTACTATTCATTACAGTATGGCCTGGTATCATGGGTAAATTTAAACAAATATTTAATGTCATGTTGGAGAAATCAGAAAATATGCAAAGTGTTGAGTCACCGATAATGTATTTTTTTCATCCATATAAGATGTAGGACAAGAAAAAAATTATTTTCACAAGATTTATAACCATTATGGTAGTCAACAAACTTATAAATTTTAAAGTTTAGACCTTGACCCACAGATAAGCTGATGTTCCTTCTTCCATGCTTTAATTTTTTCCAAAATTATTTGGCTTGCACGCGAGTATACACAGTACCTGTTCCTGTAAGAGATCATAGTATGCTGAATGGATTACTCCCTTTAGTGAAGATGATAACACTAGTGTGGTTATGTCCTCCTTCCCTGGCTTTTGTGAGAGGAAAAGATTCTGGCATTTGGACCAGATGGACTGCGTGTGCATTGGATAAATTCAGAGAGCATGTACCAGGTCCTGTAATCTATCCCCTCTCAAAGGATCGATAAAAAAGAAGGGATGAAAATTATTTTCTGGTTGCCATTAGATGGAAGCTGTTCTTAGTAATGTAACTGAGTTGTGTCATTAAAATGACTGAACTGTCAGAAAAAACTGTAGGTATTTCAAACCCATGGACACAGCATGGTGCTCACTTACTCTTGATGCTGAAGCCAAGGCTATCAGGAAGCATGTCTTGTATGATAACTGGTTCAGTGCAAAAATGGACAAAGGTTTGAACTTGGCAGAATTGAGCGATCCAGGACCCATGATTCCACTTCAGGAACAAGGTTAGTGAATGAGTTCTGGATAGATCAAAGTTGGTTAGCAAGTCTGAGAGTCTAACGTCAAGACACTCATGATGTCTGAGTTGTCAGAAAACATGGACTGATATCCTTTAATAAATATTGGCACTAGCTTCTTACTTTTAGAGAGAAAAAGAAATAAGTGTTAGCAAGCTGGTGAACTGAGGCTGACAGCAGTGTGATATTATTTGCATACACTGAAGTAGAGGGTTGTCCGGCTCATGAGAACCTCTCCACTACTGAACAGTGTAAGATTTTCCTGCCCAAGGGCTGCCAGATAAGAGCCATGCGTGAAATAAAAGTTTCTCTGGACATGAGTGAAAGATTAGTGACAGCTGTTTGAGAAGCTCAGGGGATTGCTAGGATCTTTTGGGGCATGTCTGTCATCAAGCTGAGCAGATAAGTGACCCATGACTTGTATCATTTGTCTCATTGGAGAGGGGCAACCAAGATTATTCTTGCAATCTATGCCCCTCATTTTTTTTGGGGGGGGGGTACAAGCCCAGATTACCTCCCAGTTCATTGAAAGGGCATTGACATCCCATGCATTCAGATCAAGGAATGAGGAGACAAAGGTGGGCAGCATGTTGTTCCACCTTGTTGCAAACAGGTCTACCACTGGTCAACCCCAAAGATTGCAGACACAATGGAAGATAAATGGACAGAAGGATCACTGTGCAGAAGTTGTCCCCTCCCTGATAAAGAATTTACTTGAACACTGAACCTACCAGGAATGTGTTGTACCTAAATGCTTATTTGATGTTAGGAATTCCAACAAAGATAGTTCTGTACCAACATGCATAGTTGTGCTGGCTTCATTAATTTACCACCACTGAATTGTTTGACATTATTAGGACTGTTTTTGAATGAAGGCCATCTTTCCAAACATGGGGAAATTTCGAGGATTACCTTTTTTCCCAAGCGACTGACATGAAAGGTTCCCTCTTGTTATCTTTACATGCCAAAGACTATCTCTAAGTCTGGTACCAAGTGGGCCCCCAATGGGACAAATGTGTCTCAGCAGACTGTGGCTGAAGGGCTTCCAACGGAATTCCTGGCACTAGTCATTCTATGTTCTGCCACTGAATTAGAAGTGCCTGATTTCCACGGAGATCTTTATCTGCTATCTAACAGACAAGATTTAGGTTAGAAAAGGCTGTTAGGGCATAAACCACAGCATGATGGACCACTCTATTAATTACTTTGGAGATGTGACTGACCACATCCCAAGTGTGATTGTTCTCTGCTTTATCTGCCAAGCTGTACAACACAAAAAGACCAAATCCAATAAAGACATAACAGAAACCAAATTCCATAGAAGTTCTGAAGTGGCATCATCTTCATTCTTATTAAATGAAGCCCTGAATTTGTAAATTACATTTGTAACCAGCAGTGGGGGATATTATATACAGAAGGGGGTCAAATATAAGGCCCCACAGATATTGGCAGCCAGACTCATTAGTCCAGCCCACAGCCAGGTCTCTTGTTATTGTCAGATTCATATGCTTTTCATAGTTCATGATATGTATGACCAAGTAAAGTACACTTTATCAAATCTAGCCTCCAGTGCAAACGAGTCTGACACCAATGTCACAGAGGGTAGGATTTCTTTTAAGGCAGCTTGAAAACTGAATTCAGTTCTTTCCATTGCAAGATTGGAATTATCAGGAGACTCTAAGTTCGAACAGTTGTCTGCTTGCTGGTCCTCTTCCTCCAGTGGGTATGTCCTGGAATATGTCACACCATATGGCAAAGATGCCGCCATTTTTCATCAGCATGCATGCCGAAAATTTTCCACAGTGGGAGGCTATGAAAGGTGGTCCATGCCATCCCAACTAACCCAGCCAACTTTGCCAGACCATCATATTAGTATACAAGGAGTCCAGGAATGGCCAGCTTGGGAGGCAAAGTCAGGGTAAAACATTGTCTTGTCGCTGATGGTACAGATGAATGGTGTTTGAAAACTATACTTGTACCATATCTACTGTGTCCGAAAGGCTGGACAGTTCCGTTGAGAGCAGGGACTGCAAATATTTACTGTGGATAGATTCTTGGCCAGACAGCTCGATGGGTTGGTCAACAGCCAACAAAATTAAAAATAACTCCCATACACCTGGCTTTGTTGCCTATCACGTCCAGGTGGAACCCAGTGGGTTGCCTAGATCTGTACGAAGCAACTTTGTCACATTCACTTGTAGACACTCTTGTTGACAAAGCTTTATGAATCATACTGATCTCTCTGAATTCTAGATCTCTGTTGGTGTCTGTCTGCAATATATCTTTGGTAAAAAGCAATTCAAATGGTGGAGGGACAGGCATACCCACACAGCAGGCTAAACTAGATAATGAGTTGGAGGGAGGGTGTAAATTTAAGATGTCTTGATTACTAGATTTGGATCAAGCCCTTTTTTCCTTGCTCTTGAGCTGTTTTTTTGAAGAACATTTGACCATATATCTTCTGTCTACAAAGTGCACACCTTACTGGTTTTGGATGATGAACATTTAGTGCTGGCAAGGTTGGATTCGTAATCATCTTCTACCACCTTAAAATGTCTGCTTTTTTTATACATTTAATAGCTATGTTGTTGCAGACTAACGGCATCTGAAAATATAAAGAACGTAACACTCCAGGTGTAAATACAATGTGAGATAATGGCTATCGATTATCAAAATATGAATATATATTTCTTTTAGATGTCCTATATAAAGAATCGTCTGCAAATGGAAATATAACAGTTACTGATCAAGTTTAACAAAGAAAAAACAAAAGGAAATTAAATATATACTGATAATATTATAAATATATTACAAATATATCAGAATAAAGTGATAATATGTGCAAACAGGCAAGAACAAAAACAGTTGTACTGTTGTACTACACAGCTGTAATATGGTGTTACAGATGTATACCTGTCATATGAAGTAGTCACAAATTCACACAAATATCTGCAATTGCACCAAAAAAAAAATACAAATATGTAGCGTACACTGCATACTATAATGCTCGATTTATTGTACCACCAAAAAAGACTGTTGGATGGCCAACAGAAGAAAACAGAAATCCAAAGATTCTCAGAGGCCTATTGACAAATTACAGCTAAAGTTAAAACTGACGATATCCAGTATACGGACACCACCACCTAGCGGGGTAAGGGGGGTAATCTGTAAGAGTTACTTCCATTTGTCTATGCAAAGTATAGACAGACTTTTCAAGTCTATGGGAGGGATGGATTCTGGAGGTAGCGAAGTAAAATTCTTAACATTAATGTGATTGGATAATATATTTGATAGAGAAGCTGTTCTACTTTTGCTGTTTTATGCACTTTGGATGAATAACAGATTTTCAGCATAAAAAATCTATATGACTCAATACAACAATCACATTTATGGATATAAATATAGGGTGACTACATACATAATCCATGGATATAAATATAGTGTGACTACATACATAATCCATCTATATAAATATAATGTGACTATATTCATATTCCACGGATATAGTGTGACCACATATGAAATCAGTGATCTGAAGCATGAGAAAGCCACATAACATTAAATAACTTCATCTTCCAATATGTGGAAATAGTATCAAATATTTTAAGGAAGCAAACAATTAACTGATGAACCACTACCAAAAATATAGTTGTCCAAATGTTCAGAACGTGTACTAAAGACTTTACAGAAAGTATGAAGTAATCAAATGGTAAAAGCTGCAAATACGTCACACAATGTATTCATTTTTCTACAGTCTTTGTCTTTATGTGATGAAAATGGCCTGGTGAAACGATCTTGGAAAGTGGACTAAAGCTATACTTTCCATGTTTTAAACTTCAACGATTTTCAACTTTTTATGTAATATCTTGAGTAGGAGAGCTAAAGGCAAATCTTGACAGTATCAATTTGGTGTAAAAGCTATGTCAGGTGATAACGTAAGATTTAAATAGGCTTTTTAAGAAAAAGTTCAGTGCAATACAATGTGCTTCTTGCAACTGGCATAAGTAAGAAAGTAACTGATAAGTTGAACTTAATTGTACAAGTACTATGTCATAAATGTCTACCAGATGAATTATTCCCATACAGTCAGTACCATGTCATTATGTCCACCAGATAAATCATTTTCATAGCTGGTACAATGTCAGATGAACTATTCCTATAGTAACATGTCATAATGTCTACCAAATGAATTATTCCCATACAGTCGGTACCATGTCATAATGTATATCAGATGAATTATTTCCATAGTCAGTACCATGTCATAATGTCTACCAGATGAATTATTTCCATAGTCAGTACCATGTCATAATGTCTACCAGATGAATTATTCCCATACAGTCAGTACCATGTAATAAAATCTACCAGATGAATTATTTCCATAGTCAGTACCATGTCATAATGTTTACCAGATGAATTATTACCCTACAAAGAATTATTTCCATAGTCAGTACCAAATGAATTAGTTACAAACAGTCAGTATCATGTCATGTCTACGTGAGGAATTATTCTCAGTCGGTACCATTTTATAATGTCTACCAGATGAATTATTCCCCTATATTCAGTACCATGTTATGTCTACTAGATGAATTACTCCCATAGTAATATGTACAATGTCATAATGTCTATGTGATGAATTATTCCCACAGACAGTACCATGTCATAATGTCTTAACTGATGAATTATTGGTAGGTTGGAGACAAAGATATTCTGACGGCATACAATAATCAACAATATTAGTTATTCCCACAGTCATAATGTCTAATTGATGAATTATTCACATAGTCAGTACCTTGTTATAATATCTACCTGATGAATTATTAGTAGGTTGTAACTAAAATATTCAGATGGAGACAATAATCAATAATGACTTATTCCCATACACTTGACTTGCATTCGCAGACATAATTTACACATCTGAAGCATGTCAGCAGGCACCAGCTGTCTTAAATGTTTGATATCATGAACAACAGTTTAATGGAAGATTCAGAGTACTCCAAAGATATTTCTCTAAGTCCCAATTCAACATCTTTAAATTTACCAAAAGAGACATATTATGTGTTCTTTCTTTAGCATCATTTTCTTATTATTTTGTGTTTGAAAATCACATCATTCAATACAAAAAAATTATATTGATGAGTGCTGGTTATTAATTTTGTTGGTAGAATCATCTTGCAAAGCATTTTTTGTGCAACAATTGATGTACAGAAATGAATACAGCTCATTATTTAGCCACATGTATGAGCACCATATCTGCATATTATATGCAAACAAAATCCATTAAAAAGGCATTTATATTTTTTTAAATCCATTATGATTGCACCTAACAATTTAAACTAAAACATTCTAGTCCAAAGCTGTCATTCCATGCTGCTGCCATAAACATGGTCTGTGTTTACAGATGGTAAATTCAATCAATATAAATTATGGTATTCGGATATCTAAAATGATAGTACTTGATCACAGCGGAAACCCTCACTCAAATAAAGCTATATAATCAAACATTCCAGAATTAGTCTTAGTCACCCAGACTTTTCATGTATTCTCAAAAGACATGATTAGAGTCTTCATGATTAAGACTCAGTCTCGTATCATACATTTCAGTTTTTCTGCATTCAAAAAATACCCTACTGTATTTAAAAAAGGTATAAAGTTTCAACCAGGGAATAAATACAGTTACAAAAATTTCATCTAGAGTACTGCATAAATAAATCTCAAAATTATTTAAATGTACCGTCATAAGTCAAGCAATGTGTTCCACTTGTCAATTTTCATCATTCCAATGTCCTCCATTACACACAGTAGAGGTATTTTTGTTATATATATTTATATATTTCAAAGACAAATAAAATACACACTGCATGATATTATCCAACAATGCCATACTTATGTAACAAGCCGATATTTCTATCACTTGAGTAATGTATGAAGCATATAAAACAGAATGAAGAATCTGTGGGAGTATTTTGATCTTGTTTCCCTTTCTTTGGAAGTATAGGTTCATATCTATCATGTCAACTCAAAAATGATGCGGTCTCAGATTACTTTCGTCTGCTGAAAGGCTGTTCAGTGATTAATCTAGTTTATCCTGAATGTTTTCCTCATTCTGTTCGATGGGGATCCTCTCCTCCTCCCTTCCACTGCTTTCCAATAGAGGGGCATCTATAACAGGTATTATAAAACAATCAGGTTGTAATAAGAAAAAGCTCAACAATGCAAGGACAAACTAGATTCATGCTTTCCAATAGGCCTGTTTGATAACTGTTGTTAACACCCCTAAAAATAGGCTCCCTTGAAGAGCTCTTCAGTGAATTGAAAACAGAAACCATATGCACGAATTTACATTCTCTATTTCCAGTCAGTAATTCCCCCTTATGAATGCATCAACTTGAGTGCTTAAATTGACATAAAAGTGTGATCGCGTGTTTGTGTGTTTCACAGACTGAATTTATATTATTATCATTAAAATTCAACCCATTATTGTTATTATTATTATTATTATTATTATTATTATTATTATTATTGTTATTATAAATCCTCCATACATATATATTCATTGTTTTTTTGGTAATCCTAGAAATGTAAATAATCAGGATTTTTTTGTGAAATATATTTTGCTTTGATGAAGAGGAATATGAATTAGATTTGTCTGGAGATGACACATTAGAAAAAAAGCAAATCATCAGTTCTGTCTGATATGTAATAAGAAGGTGCTGTTACGACCATGTAGTTTAATTACTTGTGTGTTAAAATTTGAATTCTTTCTATTTCATTTTTGTATCATTATATACAATTATTATTGTTATAATGATTATATTCACAGGATCTGACGTTTTGAGAGAAACATCGTGTTTATTTAGAACGTAAATATGACTCTTAGGATTTCGTAAGCAATTTTCTTAGATTGCTGGCTTGATAAACAAGCTAGGTAGATGATTGGTTGTGAGCAAGGTCATTTCTAATTATACTTGTTGACATTCTGTACTGCGATGGTGAGATTTCGAAATCACCACGCATTCTTGTGCGTGTACATGAAATGATGTTTTCGTTCAGTTTAAATGCTCAGGTATCTGTGAAATAGTGGTCCGAGTCATATTTTAACACCTTGTAGAGAGTCGTTCATATACCTTGAAGAAGGTATTCTTTTCTGGTGCTGGAAAGAGTTGTTCATTTGTATGTCTGTAGAGTGAGATGTATATTGTTATAGATGACAGCTGTAGTTCATCTACTTGTTAAACAATAATTATTTTCCCTGTAGAACCACACAACTGGCTTTGGACAAAGACATTTGGTGAAATTAATTCTAAAATGGAACAGAACAGTACAAATTGTGATTCAAAGTGAAAATTCTGGACATTTGTGTAAAAACTTCGTCTGACGTCATCATCCACCATCTTGGAACGGAATTGAGATTCAGACTAGCTTCAATCAGAACTGTTTATTGATAGGACTTATATGTTTTTCACAATTCAAGGACAAATGTTTTGGACTTTGTAAATTGTAAGTCCTATTTCATATTTTTACCTTTTCACCGTGTTTTCTAGGGAAATAAATTATTTTTGTTAAAACTTACAAAGCTTATTCTCATCACTCTTTTCTTTGTGTTAATTTAAACAAGCCGATACGTAACAGTGCTTTTTAAAAATATCAAATACACGTTTGAATTAGATTATTAATGTTAAAACTGTTTCACTTGTGAATGAATAAATCATCTTATATATTTTAAGATACTTAAGTGATTAATAAAACCCCGACATCATAGTTTTCATGTTTGTTTTCCATCAAAATCCAGTCCCTAGATTTATCGTAACAAAGGGAATTACTGGAACAAAATTGAAATTACTGAAGAAAGGTCGAACTTAAAAGTTAGCATTATTGTCCATGCAGAAGAAATTATATATATATGTGTATATATATATATATAGAGAGAGAGAGAGAGAGAGAGAGAGGTATATAAATAGATAGATATTTAATTGAATAGATGCTTTATACCGATCATATTTTTGTGGTGAACATCGAAATTAAATCATCTTTATATTATTTATTAATATTAAGAATTGTTTGCATAATATTCATGATGTGCATTAGTTTCAACAGATGCTCTAATTTCATTATAAGTACTGAATTTAACTTCATCACATGTATAACGTCAACATCTCATGGCGACAGTTGTAGCGTGATTCAACTTAGCCATTTCAATACTCACTGTCCTTTTCTAACTAAATAACAAACTTTGTGGCTTGCTTCCTTTTTTATAAACAAAGGCATGTACGCTCTACTGTCCCATACGCTTATTTATACAACTGTCCCTCCCACCCACCCAACCTCTCTCTCTCTCTCTCTCTCTCTTGCACACACACATACACTTTTAAGGATTATTTGTCCTTTTCTGTAACCATGCATTAGATTAATTAGATTATTATGATTGCATTTCTAGATTTCGTAAATTACAATCAACATTAAACTCATCACTCTGTGTATGTATTGCCAAATTCTGCCATTTATCAGACCTTCAAGTAGATCTGAATTAAGTCATGACATGAATTGTATTTGAAATAGGAAAAAAGTAATTAGTTCATATAAAAATCATGTTTTTATCAAAGTTTATTTTGCAGTTTATTATTATTACAAAACCAGAAGTCATAATTTCCGCATATACAGCTGTTTTCATGGTGTGTCCCATAAAGGTTCATTCACAGCTTTATTTGATGACATTACTACAAAGATTTGCTTGCTGGAAGAGCGTTGCATCATGGGTAAATTAGGGGAATTAATAAGTCAAGGGACGTAACAACCGTTATCAAACAGGCCTATAGAAGGGCATCTATAACAGGTATAATAAAACAAACAGGTTGTAATAGGAAAAAGCTCAACCATGCAAGGACATGCTTCTAAGGCATATTCTCCTCCATAATTTGTCAAGTCAAAAGGTTTTTTAAAAACAAGAGGTCCAAGTGGATCTGAGATACTTTACCTGGCTGACATCTGCCTAATAGCTGAGTTTACGAGCAGCTGACTTAGAAATTTGGGCCAATATCCATAGGAATTTCTTCCAATACTGCTGACTACATACGTTTCCAATTTCATCAAAACTTGATGGCACATAAACATAATTTCTCCAGTACTGAAATGCCCAAAGCCAAGATGCTTCATGTCAAAGTTGATCAAATTCTGTTCAGCAGTTTTTTTAAAAGTTGTGTAAATGCTTTTAGGGAATTGGCAAAAAGTTTAAACCCTCCATACCAGAATGGTTTCTGTCAAAATTGGTCAAATTCAGCAGAGCTGTTTTCAATAAGTTACTGTATAAATGTATTTCCATTTTTCAGTATTGGTGGCAATGGACCAGCATCATTTGTGGCAGTATGAAAGGTCTTTATGCCAGCATCTGTTCAATAAAGATTGGTCAAATTCTATGCAGTGGTTTTGGAGAGAAGTTGTTCAGTTTTTTTTCTATCTTTAGTAATGACAGCCATATTTGATGGTGGATAGGCATAACTTACACAGATCAGAAAGGTCTTCATGTTGGGATGCTTTCAGTCAAATATGATTAAACAAATCATTTAAAAGTTTTATATTTTTAGTAATGGTGGCCATATTTAATGGCACATCAGATTCAGCAATTTTGAAAGCTCTCGTTGCCAGGATGATTTCAGTCAAATTTGCTCGAATTCTCATTAGTAGCTTTTGGGAAGTTGTAAAAAGATTGCTCTATTTTTTAGTAATAGTGGCTGTATTTGCAGATCAGCAACCTACTACACAAATCTTAAAGGACTACATGCCTGGATGCTTTTTGCCTTTCATGTTTCATCAAAGTGAATTCTGTGGATTTGGAGAAGTTAATGGTTTTCTAATTTTATTAATGGTAGCCAGGTTTGATTGTGGATTGCTGACATTTGTAAAGATCTGAAAGGTTTCCATGCCAAAAACACCTTCTCTCAAGTTTGACAAATTCTATTCAACAGTTTTGGAGAAGTCATTTAAAACTTTCCTTAAGTAATGGTGGCCACATTTGATGGTGGATCAGCATAATTTGTAAAAACTGAAAGGCCTTCATGCCATTATGCTTTCTGTCAAACATAATCAAATTCTGTTCAATGGTTTTTGGTGAAGAAGTTGTTTCATGTTTTTACTATTTTTAATAACTGTGGCCATATCTGATGGTGGATAAACATCAGTTGTAAACATTTTAAAGTCTTCTATGTCATGATGTTTTCTATCAAATTCAACCAAATATTGTTGATCCGTTTTTGTGAAAAGTCACTTAAGTGTTTTCCTATTTTTTGTTGCAGCAGCCATACCTGATGGCTTATAGGCATCTTCAATCTTCATGCCATTATGCTTTCTGTCAAATATGATTAATTTCTATTCAGTGATTCTGAATAAGTCATTTAAAGCTTTTGTTTTTCAGTAACACCAGCCACATTTGTTGGAAGTTCAAAATCAGCTGCACAAACTTGAAAGCCTTCTATGTCTGAATGCTGTCAAATTTGGTCAAATTCTTTTGTGCAGTTTTTGTGAGGTTGCTTAATGATTTTTCTATTTTAAGTAACAGCAGTCATATTTGATGCATCTTTTGTATAACTTGAAAGGTCTTCATGCCATCATGCTTTCTGTCAAATATGATTAAATTCTATTTGGCCGTTTTTAAGAGTCATTTGAATTTTTTTTAGTAACAGCAGTCACATCTGATTGTACATCAGAATCAGCTGTATAAGACAAGCCCTCTATTCCAGAATACTTTCAGTTAATATTGGTCCCATTCTGATGACTGGTTTTTGTGGTCATTAAAATGTTTTTATATTTTTGGTAACAGGAGCCATATTTAATGGTGGATCTGCATCACTTTTCCAAACTTCAAAGATGCCAAGACACCTTCTGTCCAGAGTGGCCAAAATATATTTGGTGGTTTTAGAGAAGTTGTTGAAAAGCTTTTCTATTTTTAGTAACAGTGGCCATATTTGGAGGCTGATCAGATCGTTGTACAGTGGGACCCCGCTATAGCACGCTCTGTTATAACACAAATTCGGATATAACACAGTCGTGGCATGGCTCCCGAAATTTCATTTACCTTATTACCTTGTAAAAAAAAAAAATTCTTATAAGTACGAAAAATAAAATATGTAAAAAGTTTTATTATCATTTTGGAGAAGAGACTGCATATAAATTCGAATATAAGACGATTGTGGCATGGTTCCTGAAAGATCATATACATGTATTATTCTTGTACACGGAAAACATTTCTTCTTTGGGGAGGTAATTGCGTATGGATTCAAATATAAAACAATCGTGGCGTGGCTCCTAAAATTTTTTAATTTAACCAATTTCTTACAGTTTTGTGCCAAAATAAACATTGGAAATACGAGTTTCTGAACCAATGGCTGGGCCTTTTGAGAACTTTGATCTTTGTTTATTGTTGAAAAATGACAGCTCATAAGTGTTGATCTTATTATTACTGATCCATGAGCAATGAAGCCATCAAGTCTACTTTGTGTTTGTCTTCAATGCATTCTGTATACAGTCGCTGCTCAAACAATATCCGACATATGTTCTCTAAACTGACTACACAACTAAGCAACAAACAATGCGGCGGTTGATAAAAGATTCTCACCTGAATTTATAGATCAATTAATTTAAGTACATTGCTCATCATCAAAGTCAATTGCCGAGCTAAACTTGTTCAAATTATGGGGCAACGATTTATAAAACATTAAAGAAACGAAAGCCGCCAACATGTGCGTGTGGCTTGGCAGTGTTGTTTTATGCAATCAGTTGACCAGTGAATAATGTTGTCCACTTCCTAATATCAGTTTTAAAGTGAATTATAGAAGAGAACTTGTGAAAAAGATTGTTTGCGATGAAACCTCCGTCCAGGTGACACTACAAAGTTTAAATCTGAAAGAAGTAATGTACCTCGGCGGCAAATCTTGGGATGCCATCACGCCCAGATGCATTGAGAAATACTGGGAAAAAGGACTTGGGGCAGCATTTACTATTACTTAGGATAACAGTGGGATGATGATGATAGTTTATTTGATGGATTTCCTGAGAATGATGTGTTCGAGGCTGAGAGGGCATTTGGGAAGCTGATGCAGTCATGAGACCGTGTTAATGAATGGAGACGCAAGATATTGACTATGTTCAATTCTTCAGTTAAGAAATATGATTGACTTTGCGAAGAGCAAACGTGACAGTAGCAGAAAGCAGCTGAAAATCACTGAGTTTTTCAAACAATAATAAAGTATTAAAATTCACGGATGAGAAAATTTAGCAGTATGAAATTTATACAGACACCGTTTTTTAACCTTCAGACGTACTGTTCCATCATTCAGTACGTAATATTTCCTATTTATTTTTCCACTGAATTCAGTCACATAATGATCTGTGACAAAATTATTGAATATTTTAAATCTGTGTGCAGATATTTTCGATGGAAATACTTGTATCGTGGATTCAATGTATGTGATTCGATTCACGGGTGAGTACATGGTGTTGATACTCTAATCATGCTATAGATTTGATATGTATATATAAACTATACACGTGTATGTACCAATGTGTGGTTCTCTGAATAAAGAAATATATCATATATGCAATCTCTGTTATCACTGCAGGTGTTTTCTCATTTAATATACATTGATTTAAAATGGTAATTATGCCAATGAAGCACACGTTTCTGCACCCGTTTTCATTACCACCCCCACCCACCCCGCTAACCCTGCAAATTTGTTGGTACTGTACATGGTTGCTTATAACACAGTTTGGTTCATAACACGGTCGGGTTCTATGGCTCCCAACTACCGTGTTATAGTGGGGTCCCACTGTACCTATCTGAAAGTTCTTTACCATCATGCTTTCTGTTGAGGTTGTTTATTGGGGTTTTACTATTCTTATTAACAATGCCAATATCTGATAGTGGATCAGCATCATTTGTATCAATCAGAAAGCCCATCAAGCCTGGATACTTTGTGACAAATTTGGTCAAAACTGGTCCAGTGGATTTTGAGGAGTTTACAATGGCAATTGTTGATGTACCCAGAGCCATACAATACACTCACTTTGCCACAGAGTCAAGTGAACTAAGAATTATAACCAGAGTATAAGTAATGATTACACAGTTCACCTCAACAATATATTTAGAAGTCTCCAGTAGCCATTGTAAACATCATGATCATGGAGAAAATTAGTTCTGACTAAAAGTGATTTTAACAAAACATTGGATGCTTTACTAATAGTATTTCTGGACAAATTTTTTCTATATATTTTAACTTTTTAAACTGTAAATTTGTAAATTTAATCAGCACTATACAGCAAGTACTGTGCTGACATACTGTTAAGCAAACAAATTTGCCAGCACCCTACCTATCTACTAACCAAGCAACCTGCCTATCTACTAACCAACCAAGCAACCTTCCTACCTACTGAGACTGGGCATAAATGATGTAAATATAAAAGTTATTTTAAGTAGAGGTACTATGTACAAAAACTATAATCAACTGATAAAAACTTCAGGTTAATATCAATTTTTATTTTGGGAGTTTTTCATCTAAAAATTTGTTCTGAAAATGTGCTGGATGGTCATATTGACATGGGATTTTAACCAGAAGACTTTTGATGATGTCAACTTGGTACTAAATGACTACTACTGTAATACTCATCAACTTGGATCCCATATGATTCATGATTCTTTGTTCAACCCTTTACCCCATGTAAGCCCCTTAGGACACCTCTACACCATTCTAATGGTGGATGCCTCAACCTGATTTGCATGCAAGTATGTTTGGATGCCTCTGCTGCACATTCACATGGAAGAGTGTTGTAAATATCAGCCATTCTGAGCAAGGTTTCATAGTGCCACCTTTGGGGGAAAACCCTTTATTAGATACCACATTCACTGAGATCAATGACCACAACATCAGATCATGTGGTTGCTATTTAAGATCTAATTGTAATCTTCCATTTGAAGTAACTGGCTTGGATTCTCCACTCTCCAAAATGGAGGCCATGAATCTCATCCAGTCCCTGAGTTTGGATGATTACAATTATAACTATGAAAGCCTCAATAAATCTGAGGTTCTAATGTTGATGCAGGCATAATTAAGTTTGGATGATTAGAATTATGACTATGAAAGCCTCAATAAATCAGAGGTTCTAATGCTGATTTAGGCATAATTGAGTTTGGATGATTAGAATTATGACTATGAAAGCCTCAATAAATCAGAGGTTCTAATGTTGATGTAGGCATAATTGAGTTTGGATGATGAGAATTATGACTATGAAAGCCTCAATAAATCAGAGGTTCTAATGTTGATGTAGGCATAATTGATATTTGATAATTATCAAATTAAGATGCTTTAGCATAGCAGAAGCAGAAAAGAACCGGTAGATTTTGAGGTTGAGAAATTTCATCTATAGCTGGTCACACAACTTCACTGGCTTGATGGTGAACAAGTTCTGTCTTGATTTTAAAGCACATAAAATATTCTTTCATGAGAAATAATTATAGTCATAAAGATCAGATTTTACTCTTAAACATTTTTATTGATAATAGATGTATACCAACAATGTAAAATGGTTAAAACTGATGTTGTACTTAACATATACTACAATACTGTAAAATTAACAGACAGGCCTGTGCGTATTGCATCAAACAAGTAACAGGTGTTCGATTTACAGCATACTGCACAGTGTGACTCTGGTACATGTATATCAACAGGCTACACAGCAACTGACTCTATGATGTAATGGGAAAATATATATATATATATATATATATATATATATATATATATATATATATATATACAGGGTGCAATACACCTCTTTGGTCATGAGCTAAATGCAAAAACTTAACCCAGTAAAATATGAAATACAAGTCACTGTGACCTTCTTGTTGTAATTCTGTGGTACTAACAGGGATGGTTACAATCAACAAGTTGGATGATTCCAGCATGAATAGATCTTGAGAAAATAAACTTAAACACAAATTTTAAGCAAAGTCACTGAAGCATGAAACATGGGTTAGTGACCTACTTTTGTGATGATGGTGTAATTCTCATCAAGATGATCACCTCCACAAAGTTTCATGAACCTAAGTATAGTGGTGTATGAACAGGGTGCAAAAAAAGTAAGTGGTAATGAACTAAACTTTTTTATGGGTTTAACACCATTTTTCAGCACATGATATACATGACAAATGAGCTAAATTAAAAAATCCTGACACTACAAGTGGTTATTATGGAGTGTTTTTTATATCCTGACTGCTGCTGTGTATGACTACTGCAGCATAATTGTGGAGGAATGCTGGGTAAAGCTTGATATTCACATGAATAACCCCCTCCTGAATGAGACCCAAATTTTGACCCTGATGGTCCATGAAAACCTGATGTGGTCTCTTCATATTAAGAGAGGTTATTTGGCAAAAAACCTCAATTAAAGGAAAGAGCTAATTAAGAAAATAATAGAAATATCCACCTTAACTTTCAACCAGACCATAATCAGACCTGCCAACCCTGATGAGACTGTCTCAGTAAGGCAGTTGATTATTTCCATATGTTTGACCAGTTTTCAGTAATGTGTAACAAAATATCATAAACTGCTATTGTAAAGCTAGAAAACATTTAAAAGTTCGGTATTAGAAACAAGCAGTGACACTAAATATTATGTTCATCTGAAAAGTTTGTGAAGTACACGCAGATCTTATTTATCACTAGTACAGTTGCACAAACTTCAGTTCCAAACCCTATGCAGTTCACTGGCTTGTTGCTATCTGTCAACTTAATGTAAGTGTTGGAGTTTTTTCCATTTCATGTGATGATGGCAATCATATCTGCTGCCATGAGACATACTCAAATGTACATGTGATGTCCAATAAATGTAAGTGTGTCCCTTCCTGCTTTTATTCACAAGAATCTGAATATTTCTTTCTATTCTCTGAATATTTAAAACTTTTTAAGAGGCTTATTTTCACTTTCGTCTTCAACATGCATCGCTTGCTGGACGCATTTTTAAAAAATTATATAATAAAGTTTGATATGCAGACACTTTGCATGAAAAAAAATATATTCAGTTTCAAGCATCTCAGGTACTACTATAAAGTTAGTCTGGTTCCCTTCCTAACTCCACTAATTCTAGTATGAAACCTGAAGCCAATCAAACATGGATGAACTAATCAGGATGTTTCGGCAACAACAATTTTTCTGTAGTTTTTGTTTGTATTCCACAAAAAAGTCTGTATTTTAAGGGTCATTTTCGTAAGACTTACAGCTAAATTGTAAGGGTTGTCAGGTCTGGACTATATGGTAGAAAGAAAAAAAAACAAATTTACTGGGCAAATTTCCTGAAAACAACATTTCTGGTAAATTTACCATCATAACTGTCAGCAAAATGTGAAATTTGGTTATAGTGACCTTTGTTATAAGCATGTTGACTTAATAGAGATGCACATCATTATCTAGTTTGATAATTCAAGCTTGAACATAATATTTTAAAAAAACCATTTAAAACACAAAATTTAATCAAAGTCAGTTATGAGTGAAATTTGGGTCACAGTGACCTACTTTATGGTGAGGTTGTAGCACTCATCAAGAGGCACCACCCTCACCAAGTTTCTCAATTCCAGATATAACAGCATTTTCAAGGTGTATAAAATCTCTGCTAAATGCAAAAACTGAACCAAGAATGTACAAATAAGTACACCATAGAAAGTTGCCCCCTCATCTCCCTTCCCAGCGTGTAAGTGTTACGAAACCCAATCCAAAAAGTGTTCCCCAGGATCTAAGAAAAATGAATGGTTGAGTATTAGTGAAGCTGGACATGAATATGCTATCATCTATGTGGATGTCAACACCTTCAGTGGTACAAATAGCTCTCCTCTACTTTGTTGAAGTGAGCTAAAATGGAATGCAAGATCACCTAATTAATATGTGTGGATCTCACTCACTATTGAAATTTCTTGAGAATTTGATGATGTAAGCATATAATCCAAGTCGAATTGAAATCAGATCAGAAATATGGACTCCAGATTGGTAACAAGCAATTGCTTATGGATGGATTAAAGAGGACATATGGCATGCAATGCGCGACAGATGCAGGACCATAGTCAAAGTTCACTAATGGACAGGTGAGCAAAAATCTGATGAGCATCTTAGCTTATGAACATATGAATTAAAATGACCACCTACCTTCTGTAGCTAGGCTGTTACTAGAGGAGCCTAGACTTCCAGCATTTGCCCTATCTGAGCTGTTGGACTGATGGGATAGCCCACTGTCAAAAGTTTCTATGGTAACTGCAGTGGAGGCATCACTCACACTAACATTGACAGTATCCAGAGATCCAAATCCTTCTGACAAGTTATTATTCACAGTATTGACAGTACTAGTGGTTATAATAGAGTGTCTATTTGTGTTATCTCCTGACTGGTGCTGTGGCTGACAACTGTGGCGTAATTCTGGGGGAATATTGGGTAATGCTCGATATTCACCTGGATGACCACCTCCAGAACGAGACCCAAAATTTGACCCTAATGGTCGATGAAAACCTGATGTGGCTTCTTCATAAGAAGGCAGTGTTGCTTGTCTGTGTTCATAACCAATCAAAAGAACTCTGTCATGATCATCAAGGGAATTGCTGTGAACACGAGAGTATGGTGGTGGCACTGTCGATGGGCGACACAATCTGGGGTGTGGCTTACGCCTCCTGAAAATCATTATCACCATGACAAGAAGTAGTACTCCCAGTACGCTACATGCAGTAGCTACAACAATAGCAAGAGTACTCATGTGAGTGTTGCCATCATCCTGGGTTGCTGAATCTGTGGCGGGAGTACTGTCTTCTGAAATGACAAAAAATGCTTGCTACAGGCCTAAACATTTAAATATAGATGCAAAGAAATACTGAACACTGGGAATTTTGCCCAAGTTTAATTTTTGCCCTTTGTTCAACACTTTCTGTAAGTTCATAATGGTGCATATTTCCACTTCATAGCAATCACAACATTAATTTTACATAAAGGCTGATCCATTTAACATTACATGGTACCCAGGGTTGGTAGTATTTTTGAAAATATATCCCAGGGTACTCTGATTACTTAAAGAGTTTCTATGAAAATAAATTTTTAAAAAGTACAAATTACACCTCTGTGTTACTAATCCATGCTGAATGTGCCTTCCCTGACCTTAACTACATTCTGCTGGAACATCCCTAAGCCAGAAAATGTTTTAACCCTCAAAAAATATCTATAAAAAAACCCTCAATAAAATAAGCATAGGCCTATCTGATACATTCACTGAATTATGTAGAGAGACCAGCAGATTTTACAAGATCATAGTTTCCAAGAAAAAAAGGGGAAGAAAACCAAAACTCTAAATACTATCATATTCATGTAAAGAGATATATCAATCAATCATAAATCATAACACATGAAAAAGGGAAGAAACTCTAATGTTCATAAACTTCAAGTTTTCTCATATGTCTCTCAATCATCATAAGAATGCTCACCTGGCTGACACTGCTCAACAGCCAAATGCAAGAGCAGTTAGCCATGAAATCTGCATCACAGGATGCCTTCTCTAGAAACTGCTTCCAATGCTGTTGATTGCATATGTCATGAAAACAATAGCTTCAATTTTCCTCCATATTTTATGGCACATCATCATCATTTGTCCAATGATGAATGGCCTGTATATCTGGATGCTAGCTGTCAAAGTTGCTCAAGTTTGTAAAATTCTATCAAGCATTTTTCTTTTGTGATAAAGTTTTTTTAAATGGTTTTCTGTTTTAAGTAATAGTGGCCATACTTGATCATGGTTATTTCTATAAAAGTTAATTCAAGGTAGGATACTTTAAGAACTGGGTCAAATGACAGTGACATTTCCGTTTAAGTTCTATTTTAAGTAGCAACAGCCATACTTGATGTGGCTATTTCTTGTAAGTAACAGTGGCCATATTTGATGGCTGATTACAGTATTTACAGTATGTTTTTGGACATGGTTTGTTTTCGGACACCATTTTTTTTGTGACAAATATAACATTTAAATACCTTGCAATTTTTTGGACGTTGCTCCGCTATAGTGTTTTCAACAATTTATGTTTTCGGACACAATCTAAGAAGATCTGCTAGTGTAGACATTGTTACACACGAAACCACTTCACGCAGGTGTGACAGTTATGGCTTTGATTAGAAACCATGACCCCTGCTTTATATCATTAAACAATACATCAGA
Organism: Megalonaias nervosa; assembly: GCA_016617855.1. NCBI lineage: Eukaryota > Metazoa > Mollusca > Bivalvia > Unionida > Unionidae > Megalonaias > Megalonaias nervosa. The sequence continues at coordinate 43,793 of JAECUM010093449.1, read as the reverse complement.
GAGTCAGTATGGATTAGTAAATTCATTGACATCGTGCAACAAAACAAACCCCTTATCCCTGAGGCATTATGTACCACGGTTTAAATGTAGTTATTGTTCTACAGGCAATAAACCTCTTTGTAGATGATAAATATTGATTGTGGGTTCAACATGTTTGGTACATCGTGTGCTCTTTTAATGAAATCCAGATGGCTGCCTTTTATTTCCGAACACACCTGTCAAAGAAATCCCACAAATTATAGTAGGAACAATTATCACCTAGACACCCTGAAACCTCCAACATGCATCAAAACAATCTTTGAGCAGTCGATTGTTTCGAGTCGGCAGGCTCTACTCATTTTGAAGCTACCCTCGGCTAGGTGGGGAAAAAAAAGAAGAGAGAACCACAACAAACAGATCACCTTTATTTTAAAAATACCAATATATTAACAACTCGTGTATTGCAACTTGCTTGTTATTTTTACCCTTCCTAGGTGTGCGTAGAACACTCACCCCATATGGAGCCTCTCACCCATGGTGCTCTAAGATTAGCCCTCATACATGTACTGGTATTTCTACTCTTGATACTAAAATATTTCTGTCATAAATATCTTCAGAATTATAATTCCAAATTTTTTTTATTTAGTTTATATTAATATCTTAATTACACAGACATAAAACTTGTATGCATTTGTAAGGTAGATTTTATTGATCACTGATTAGTAAAGGGTTAAACTGTGGAATGCACGATTACTAATATGGTGGTTCTTTTGGAAAATACGCACACAATCGTGGCTCTAATACATGTATGGCTGCGTTTTCTGGTGGATGGACATGTATCAAATAGACAAAATAGGCAAGTAATGCCTGTTTTTCATTCATTATCCTTTCCATGGTGTTAGACAAAATACTTGTTTTACTTCATGGCAGCACATCGTCTTGTGAGCTAACGGTAACTTCGTTACGGACGTGGGGGGGGGGCGGCACAAATTTGTTTTCCCGTTTGTTTTCGGACACCTAATTAAAGAATTTAATATGTATTCGGACAACAAAAAAGTAATTATTTTTTGCCGTCTGAAAACATGCTGTAAATACGGTACCATCAGTTGAACAAACCAGAATGACCTTCATGGCAGGATGCTATCAAAATTGTTCAAATCCTGTGGCATATTTTATGAAAAGTCACGGAAATATTTTTCAATGTTTAGTAAAGGCAGCTATTTAATTGTAGACCAGTGTCATCTGTAAGCAACTGGAAGCTCTTTATGCAAGGATGGTTTCTGTTCAATTCTGTTTTTCAGAAGAATTCACTGACATTTTGTAAAAATTCTTCTAAATGGCAGTAATAACTGATAGGCATTATTTGTAAGAACCTGAAGGCAATCTATGTCAGGATCTTTTCTGTCAGATCTCATCAGATTCTTTTGAACAGTTTTGAGAAGTAAAGTTTTTTTTAAATATTTTTAGTAATGGTGGCAATATCTGATGGTAGATTGGCATCATATATAAATACTTGAAGCCATCTATGTCAAAACATCTTATATCAAATTCAGACAAATTCAATTAATCAGTTTTTGAAAAGTAATTTCAAGGTTCTTCTATTTTTAGTGATGGCAGCCTTGTTTGATGGCAGATCGGCAGCATTTGAACAAATCTGAGAAACCTTCATGCCACGATGCTTTTTGTTAGTCAAATTCTGTTGAACAATTTTTGAGAAGTGCTTTAAAGGTTTTTCTACATTCTGTAATGGTGGTGATGTTGGCTGATGAATTGGCACCCAAATCTGATAGGTCTTGATGCTAATATGCTCCTGTAAATTCATGTGCAAATGGTCAAGTCATTTTTAATTAGACATAAACAGGAACTGTGATCAGGTTACACAATAAGGACAAAAGACCGTAACAGATGCTCACTTGGCCAGTCAAGCTAAAACTCTGAACTCTAAACTGAACCATTTGTATATACTGTTATATATCTAAACTGGACCATCTGTATACACTGATATATATCTCTCAGTCAAACATATCAAACTTATAATTGGTGAAGTATGGAAAATCCAAACTCTTTGCAAATAACTGTGGAACCATCTAATAATAATCTCCAGCATAATCAACTCCCAAACTGAACAAATTACTGGTTTATCCGCAAATGATCATATAATCATTGTATTTGTTCCAGTTTTAAACAAAATTTAGTTTTGACAGGCAATATTTACCAGTTCCTTTAGTTCCATAATAAGCAATGGAAAGTGTACCAACTGCAAACTGCACAGAACCAGATCAGCCATTGCATAATGCATCAACAGATCTGGGTCTAAGCAGTTTGTGATGAATAACCAGTAAAACAACATAGATCCTAATCTACCTGAACATTATGCAATGGCAGATCAGGGTCTATATTGTTTGCAGTTGGACTTGACTTATAAGTAAGTAGGTATGGTATCTGATGCACCCTAACAAGTTTTTACATTACTTTATTTTTCCTTACAATAAAAATGAACAACAACTACAGAAAATCTGATTTAAAAAATGTGAAAAAAATTAGATTTGAAAAATTTGGAATGCAATGTTTTTATTAAGACTTTTTATTGTCACTTTCTAGGTAAATGACAAGTTAAAATGAAAACAATATACACTTTCAGACAAATCTGTAAGTAATCTGACTTTATTAAAACTTTCACTATGACATTAGCCCCAGTTTCAATGGCAATTCAGTGCTACTTACATGCCCAATACTATTTAGTGCTACTCACATGCCCAATACAATTCAGTGCTACTCACATGCCCAATACAATTCAGTGCTACTTACATGCCTAATACAATTCAGTGCTACTTATATGCCTAATACTATTCAGTACTATCCACATGCCTAATACTATTCAGTGCTACTCACATGCCCAATACTATTCAATGCTACTTACATGCCTAATATTATTCAGTGCTACTCACATGCCTAATACAATTCAGTGCTACTTACATGCCTAATACAATTCAGTGCTACTTATATGCCTAATACTATTCAGTACTATCCACATGCCTAATACTATTCAGTGCTACTCACATGCCCAATACTATTCAATGCTACTTACATGCCTAATATTATTCAGTGCTACTCACATGCCTAATACAATTTAGTGCTACTTACATGCCTAATACTATTCAGTGCTACTTGCATGCCCAATACAATACAGTGCTACTCACATTCCTAATACAATTCAGTGCTACTTACATGCCCAATACAATTCAATGCTACTTACATGCCTAATACTATTCAGTGCTACTCACAAGCCTAGTACTATTCAGTGCTACTCACATGCCCAATACAATTCAGTGCTACTTACATGCCCAATACAATTCAGTACTACTCACATGCCCAATACAATTCAGTGCTATTTACATGCCTAATACTATTCAGTACTACTCACATGCCTAATACTATTCAGTGCTACTTACATGCCCAATACAATTCACTGCTACTCACATGCCCACTACAATTCAGTACTACTCACAAGCCTAATACTATTCAGTGCTACTCACATGCCTAATACTATTCAGTGCTACTTACATGCCTAATACTATTCAGTGCTACTTACATGCCTAATACTATTCAGTGCTACTCACATGCCTGATACTATTTAGTGCTACTCACATGCCTAATACTATTCAGTGCTACTCACATGCCCACTACAATTCAGTGCTACTCACATGCTTAATACTATTCAGTGCTACTCACTTGCCTAATACTATTCAGTGCTACTCACATGCCTAATACTATTCAGTGCTACTTACATGCCTGATACTATTCAGTGCTACTTACATGCCTAATACTATTCAGTGCTACTCACATGCCTAATACTATTCAGTGCTACTTTCATGTCCAATACTATTCAGTGCTACTCACATGCCTGATACTATTCAGTGCTACTCACATGCCCAATACTATTCAGTGCTACTTACATGCCCAATACTATTCAGTGCTACTTACATGCCTAATACTATTCAGTGCTACTTTCATGTCCAATACTATTCAGTGCTACTCACATGCCTAATACAATTCAGTGCTACTTACATGCCTGATACTATTCAGTGCTACTCACATGCCTAATACTATTCAGTGCTACTCACATGCCCATTACTATTCAGTGCTACTCACACGCCCAATACTATTCAGTGCTACTCACATGCCCAATATAATTCAGTGCTACTCACATGCCTAATACTATTCCAATACAATACACTGTCTAGTTAATTTTTCCTGATGGTTTGTACTAAAATATATCCATATTATTTGTTGAGTACTTATGCCTTTGATAAAATGTCAAATAAATTAATCTCTGCATGGATGTGGAATACTTTCAGATGTCTTCAGCTTGTGTGTTTATGTGATCACTCAGGTGGCCTAGTGGTTAGAGCATCTGCCTCAGATGCTTGAGGTCATGAGTTCGAACCCCGGCCAAGTAATACCAAAGACTTATTTTTAAAAAATGGTACTAACAGCTGCCTCATTAGGCACTCAGCATTAAGAGGTTAGTGTTAAGACTGGTCGACCTGGCATCAGGATAATGTGACTGGGTGGGACATCATGCTACATGTCTGCGGCATGAAGCCCCAGTGTTAGATATCACGATAAACTGTCACACTGCAGACATCATTGTGATATGACTGAAACATTGTTAAAACTACGTTAAAAATCCAAATCACACACTGCGTATGTGTGTGTCTATATATATATATATATATATATATATATATATATATATATATATATATATATATATATACACACACACACATACACATACATATCTTACTAACCCTTAGTACAGTAAGGAAAGGGGTAATCCCAGGTGCCATCAGTTCCACATGTAATCTTTGACTCTCCTGAGAATCTGTAACCTGCCTCACAAGAACACTCCACATGAAGTCCTGTGTAAAATGGTTCACAGTAAGTAAGCTCTCTTCCCGAGACACACAGGCAATTACCATGTACCATCGGACTCAGTGGAGGGCAGTAGGAAAACTGATCTGTAAATGTGAGAGAGGAGGAGAGAAAGGAAAAATCAAGCAGTATTATAAGAGCACATACTATTGTTAAACATACCTCAACCTACATGTCACATTGTTAAACATACCACAACCCTTATGTCACATTGTTAAACATACCCCAACCTTTATGTCACATTGTTAAACACACCCCAGCCTTTATGTCACATTGTTAACCATACCCCAACCTTTATGTCACATTGTTGAACATACCCCAACCTTTGTCACATTGTAAAACACATCCCAACCTTTGTGTCACATTGTAAAACATTCCCAACATTTATGTCACATAAATATTTACCAAAGTTGCTATGGTCTTATAAAAAAAAAGATTTCCAAAGATGATGGCATACTTAACATGCATACTTCTTGGTGATAATCAAACTCAACCAAGATTTTGATGACATAAACCTTCTTACAAAATCTTACAGAAATCATGTGAGAAATAGTCTCTGTTCTGGTTACAATTTAACCCAGCCCATTGCAAGATCATGTAATTAATATGCATTCTCCAATAAATATGGTTTAAACAAATATGCATTCATCTCATCTGTTACAGAACCTGTTTAAAACCATGATATTACAAGCCTATTTACCAATGTTTGATCAAACCTTATAAAAAATAGTTTCCAGTGTGATACAAGCTGTCAGTCAGGGGCAAGATCTGCTAATTAATGTGCATAGGACTTGCATATACAGTAGTCCCCCTCTTATATGGCCACCCCTTCTGCACCGGGAGAGTGGCCTTATAAGACGGGTGGCCTTTCCAGAGGAGGACTAAATTTTTGGTGAGAAGTATATGTCATGTATGTAGTAAGAAAGCTACATTCTTCAAAGCATTTATTATCTTCGTTTAAAAGTAACATTAATTATTAAAAGGTTCTTCTTGTTATAATAATAGACTTATTTCAACTGCATTAATAGTTCTTATTCTTGGTGTAAGCGTGATATGTGAGCGGGTGTTGTTGTCACGCACATTGCAAAACCATTCAAAAACATCATTTAAATCTTGGTACATACATAATTCTCTTTCTATTTGCTCCATTTTCCCACTGCTGCTGAATAATCTCCTTATCGGTTACGATGTTGTTTATTCGAGTCTTTTCTACCTAAATTTGTTCGGCAAGTCCCCTCTCCCCGCCTCACCCGATGTCGTCGAGTAGAATAACCGACTTTTTTTTCTAAAATAATCGTCTCCGTTTACGTGACGACTTGTTAATATTTGGTAATGATTTATTCGAAGGTTGCTAACTGTATGCGATTTGATTATGCAGACAAAACTTTTGTAGAGCAGCCGAAATGCCTTCTTCGTAAAGGAAGTGATAAATGTGTTGTTATGTGATTTTTCCGTCTTTGTGTGGTATCCTGTTTTGTTCAAGTTTAATTTCTCTGTGTGTGTCTGCACAAAATCTATTTTTAGCCTATGCTGACCCTGCTGTGATCTTGACAATTATGTCCGGTTGTAATCATCAGTGTTGCCAACTATAAGCCTGATAAAACAATTTTTCTGCATTTAAACAAAATGCTATGTGTTTTTAAAGGTAGCGATATTGTCACGTGATTCATTAGTTGCAGTCTGGTGCCCTACTGTGTTTACATTTCTTTACACTAAGTGAAAGAAGCCAAAATGGCTTCAATATGTACGCAGATTTGACCTCGCGGCTGTTAGGACTTGTAAACTTGACAATTATTGTCAGTAATAATAGCCACTAATTATGAAAGTGAACAAGCTCAACATCCTACTAAGGGAAGACATAAAGGCTATCAAACCATTTTCCCGCTGACTTGCGTAATGTACATCAATACCGCCACTTCTCAGCTGTTACTACTGTTCAATAATTGCAATCTTAACAATTATCTGAGTGACTAAACCGGACATCTCATGATAACACAACAGTAAGGCTAATCGGATTACGTGTACTTACCTTTGTGTATGGATTAAAATTTGAGTCTTTCTCGGCTTTATGGAGCTTCTCATGGGGCGTAAATGATATATTAACCTTAGTGGTACATGTACTTTAGTGAACACTTCTTTCAGTAACGAAAACCTGACATCGGGAAACAGAAATTGGATTACTTAACACACGTTATAAATAAAATACTGGTTCTGGATACATATTACAAAGTAAAATGCGGCTGCTTGTGAGGGGTAAATTATATATTTTTGCACTAATATGTTGGCCGCTGGTCGCATTAGCAGGGTGGCCTTTTGTGACGGATACTTTTGAACACAAACTCGTCGGTGCCGACGGATTCTGGCCGTAAGGAGCGGGTGGCCGCTGGTCAGGGGGGCCGTTCAAGAGGGGGACTACTGTAATAAAATTCTTCCAGCATCTTGATGATGTTAGTCTATTTAGCGATAACAAGTGTCATCAAAATTAGGTCAACTTAAGACAACCAACCAATCAGATTCAAGATTATTAAGCTTTTCAAAAATGTACAGTGGATAATAAGGGCTGTTCCATTTAACACACATGGTACCCAGGTACCATTTCCTTTAATACAGCCTCAAGGGATCACGCTGGGCTTCGCCAATGTCGCAAACTGTGATTTTTTTTTTCCTTATTGGTGACAAAATATACCATCTGGTGATCTTTTGCGTGACAACATTTTTGGCTGTTAAAAACTGTATATACAGTCTTGGGTTTGCAGTCGAGAAATTCAAAGGCACCATGACAGGAAGCCCCAAACTTGGATATAAAATTGCACTGGAATCTATTGTTACATAAACAAATCCTTTGTTCATATTGTACCAAATTTCTCGCCATTGTGCATGATACAAATGCAAACAACTTCACCATACACCCGTCACTCTCTCTGAAGAATGTAGTATCTGTAAAGTGTTCCCTTTACAGAACACTGACATCTCACTGCTGCCCAGGTGGGTTCAAGTCTCAGCTCAGCCATGTGAGAGAGTGTGCTAGTAGCTTCCAGTAGGTTGGTGGTTATTCCCAGGTTCTTCCTCCACCAATTATAACTGCAGCTATGTACAGTCTATCATGTGTTGAAAAGTGGCACTAAACCCATAAAACCAAACCAAACCAGGGTTGTAGGAAATATTAGCAAATGAAAGAACAATAACCAAAACTTCAATACAAATTTTCTGTGACTGTGACCTTAACCACAAGGTTATAGAGGTAAGCAATCATGCTGTACAATGAACAGTCATATTTTCATAATGATTAATGCCAAATATGATGTCTATCATGGGCTTTGGCAAATATCAGCATATGAGAACACATTAACCAAAACCATAATGCAAATATGTATGTCCGTAACTTCTACCCCAATGCAAACAAAGCAAGCAAGCATGTCGTAGCTTCATATTACTTCATTCCAAGTTTGATGAGAATCTATCATGGGGTTTACAAACTATATGTAAAGTTAAAAACTGAAACAAAATCTTAGCAAACTGTTAATGCCACCAATGGTGGCAAGCAGTCACTGCTGTCTTACTTCCCGCTAATGTGGGCTCAACAAAATAATTCAAATATTCAATTAAATATGCTTTTTAAATCTTTCATGTCACTGATAATTTCAATTCTAACACACATAAATATATTAAGCTAAATGGATATCATAATGCAAACAAGAGCACCGTGAATGGCATCTATGTTTAATGCATGTGCAGAACACTTTTGTGCAGAAACCATTCTTCTTCTTTCAGTCACAGTGGCCTTGACCTTTGAGCCCAATATTAAAATAGGGTTCTTTCTTACCACAAGTGCAAGCCATCCACAAAGTTTGGTAAATGCAGATGGTGGACAATTTGAGTTATTGAGCAGAAACAAAATTGGTATCAGATGGCTGGACATACAGTTGGATATCATGACATCATATGCCTTATGACATGTGTATAAAAATCTGATGATGTCATAGTCTCATGATGCGTATCCACAGTGATACTGTGTACCACACGAAGACAAAGTATACAGGAAATATTGTCCAGATACCTTCTTTATTAAACTCTATGAGACTAAGTCACATTGTAAGTGAAGACTGAGGAGTTGCAACTATGAACAATTTAATAGGACTGTTGAACTTACTGGTGCTTCCCTCACACTTTGGAGCTTCATGAGACCATGTTCGATCATCCTTACACTCCAGGACTGATGTCCCCAGCAGACTATATCCGCTTCTGCAGCTGTACTGAATCTTGACCCCAAGAGAGTAAATACTGGTCCCTAGTGGTTCGTAATACCCATTCTCTATTTCAGTGGGGGTACTACATCCATCTCTTAGTACTGTTAAAATAATATCAAAATCAAACAGAATTTACAAAAGAGTAAAAAATTCTTCAATAGTTATCATGCTAGTCATCAGTCTTTTCACAGACTTAAGAATTTTATTTCAAGATTAGGTAAAATGAGACCCAAGCAAGCCTGATGTCAAGAACCTGTATAGTTGATATTACTCTAGCTTGCAAATGTTAATTTACACACATATTATCTTTACTGGGGAAGAAAACCTTGGAATGCAGAGTTGCAACACTGTCTATTAATGCTGGTGTCATTTATATTCTTTCCTATGCCATAGATATAATAAGTTACTTCCCTTGCTTTCTTATAACAAAAATACGTTAAAAGATTTTCCAGGAATCCAAACTGCAGAGTGATGAAATCGTTTCTGATATTCAAAAGTGATAACAAGATTTTCAAGATGGCTGCTATGTGGTCATACTGATGTAAAACTTACACGATTTTCAGTTCAGACCATCTAGACATGATTAAGAAGTCTTGATGAAATCTCCATGGCACTATGACCACATTCAGGCTGAGTAGTGTTAACATGATGTTCAAGATTGCCATCGTGGATGTTGTTGTTGTTGCACTATATTTATTTAGGGACAACTAGATCTCATAAGAAGTCATTTGTAAAAATCCAATGTCAACATCACCATCCATCCAGGAGGAGTAAGGATATCAAAATGTTCAAGACAGCCATAATGGTGGTTATATTAAATGACAGATATGCATCATTTTCATTTACAGCCAACTAGACACTGTAAAATGTATTTCGGTGAAAACCCGATGTTTAGTGGAAAGCAGCAACACAAATTGTTCATGCCAGCTATATTGGATGTCACATTGGGAACATAATTATTTACGATCAACCAAACATCATAGTTAGTCTCCTGATGAAAACTACATGTTGATATGACATTCCATTCCGGAGGATTAGCAATAAGAAGATTTCTGACATGATGCTGTGGTGGTCTTACTGGATGTGTGAGTGGAACCATTTTCAAACAGGACCAACTAGACCTTGGAGGAATCTGTATGTAAAGTTTTCATCACAATTTTCCAAGTAGTTTTGGAGTACAAACCATGGACAATGGACGACTGGCCATCCCGTAACCCATAACCTCTTCTGGTTTAAGATCAATACAGCTAAAAAAAAAAAAAAGCAACTGCATGCATATTATTATGTATATGCATGGTGCCAATATGTTATAAACAATAGTCTAACAGACCAACTCTGATAAAAGTCAGATCAGAAATAAGGCGTATAGAGTACTAACAAGCTCAGCCAGTCAGATTCAATACCACATCATTAATATGCCTGCTCAAAATTCAACTTGTACGATATATGTTTATATAGGTAGTGTGATAAAAAAAAATTTTAAATATGGCCTCTGATGCAAAATCACCTTATGACTGAAAGGTCAGGCTCATCAAGATCCTGACAATATAAACTTTACAAACCAAATCTAATCAAAATCTGATCAGAAATATGGAAAGGTCTATCTAGAACTGAAAATTTAGGGGAAAATTCTTGCCTCTATTTGAAGAAAACAAAAAACTAGCAATTTTTTTTAAAATAACAGAAGAATGACAAAAAAATAATAGCTAGGCTTTAAAATCATAAGGCACAATTTATGCATATTCAGTTGATATTTTGATACAATTTTTCTAAATTTGTGCAATCCTGCAATTGTGCAACCTACAATTATAGGTTACTGCATTTGTATGGGAAAATATGAACGAGTTTTTCGGATGGAAATACTGCATGACGTTGGAAGTGCAGTATATCCATTCGACAAAACGAGTTCATATTTTCCCATACAAATTCAGTAACCTTTTTATTATATGCTCATTTTCTTATTCTACCTAAGGCTTAATTATATAAACAAAAATACACTACAAGAAACAAAGTAACTGAATGTATGCCGTATTCCAAACTAAACACACAAGCGCAGATTCATCATTACACAAAAACATTATTAATGTGAACATAACTCCGCCCAGATAAATTTGAACTTAGTCGCATACTAGACATAACTTTCGAAAGAAAATGACATTTTGGTCTACTTAAAATTGAAATTTGGAGTCATAATGTGAATGAATGTGCATTGCAACAACTTTTCCATTTCATCTGGAATGAATAGAGTTTGGTATCTTTGTCGATTCTACGAAATTTCGTGATTATGGACTGGATTTATCTGTGCCAATTCTGCATGAAATACAACAGTCTGAAGCAGTGAGGGAGAAGCGTGTTGACATCTGCAAGTGTGTTTCTGTTCTGTTATTGAATGTTTGAAATCATAATGTGGGAAAAATATGAAGTCTTTCAATTGCAATTATCAAAAAGATGCTATGGAATATAATGTTTATTTCATTTTGAGTGCAGTAAGGAAGATGTAATTGCACTTGGAATATAGTCGAAATTTCAGTACAATTTCGAAATGTGTAATCAAGCTTGAGAACCCATGACAGCTCATGTAATTCGGATTTGCAGAACTAAGAAAGTACATTTTGAGGAAATTCAGGATGTAAAACTGTAAGTATATTTTTTGCCATTCATATTACAAGCTAAAGAAGACAGTTTATGTCTTGTCACTTGCATGTTATTTTTAAGGACCCTGTCTGGCGTCTATAGCTAGCCTAAATCTGAAACACTGTATCAAAAAGGTTAACGCGGAATGTGCCAAAGCAGCTGCTATGTGCAGTCCACGAAACATCTGCTTTAGTTCATTGAGAAACAAATTTAATCAACCAAAACATAAAGCATCTACTATGAGAGTGTACATGATTTGTTTACAAAGTAGTTCTTAATACACTATTGGACACATGTGAGTTCAATATGAAGTTGCACTTGAGTGCAAAATATTGCACAATTCTGACAATATAAAGTTAATGGAGAAAAAAAATGAGCATATAATAATATACCCTGAATATGTCTCTAGAGTGTTCAGACCAATCATATGCAGAACCACATCATCAATATGCATGGGAGTTGCTCACAAATGAACTCATCCATGATCTTTTTGACATCAATTTGCACACCATTCAGATCTGATCAGAAATGAAGCTTCTCAAGTGTTCATGAGCAAAAGCTGATGGACTGACAGAAGATACATGCTGGACATAAAAGCTCATTTGGCTTTTGGCCAATTGGTACAGATTATTCTTGTACAGACACAAGGTCTGCATGATGGAACTTGCTGTTACATTAATTTATACAGGCTACATTTTCTATTGCACAAAAAAGCCCTTTAAAAGATTTACCAATTCTCATTTAGAAATAATAGTCTCTCTCTATCTCTGTCTCTTTCTCTCTCTCTCTGTCTCTCTCATCATGTCACATAAATCTGTTAAACAGCAAAATACTGCAGCACTAGATGTAATTATAAGTTACTGCTTCTGTATGGGAAAATACAGATGGATACTGCACGACCTTGGGAGTGCAGTATATCCATCCAACAAAACGATATTTTCCCAAACAAATGCAATAACCTTTGTATTATATAATAATTTTCTTATTCTACCTATGGGTTAATTATATAGAAACAAAGTAACTGAATTTATGCTGTATTTCAAAATAAATACACACGTGCAGATTCATCAGTACACAACAATATTAATGCACACATAACTCTGTCCATCAAAATTTGAATTAAGTTGTGCGCTCGACATCACTTTCAACAAGAGCTGCCACGGTTTGTCTACTTAAACTTGAAATTTAGAGTCATATTGTGAATGAATGCACATTGCAACATCTTTTCCAGTTGGTCTGGAATGAATCAATTTGTTTTGCTGTTGATTCTACTTAATTCCACTGGATTTATTAGTTGTTTCAATTCCACACAAAATATATGTCTCTGTGATTTGAGCAGGGAGCCTGGGACGTGTTTGGACACAGCTGCATGTGTGTTTCCGTTCTTCTATTGAGAGTTTGGAATCATAACGTGTGAAACTATCAACTCTTTCAACTGTAATTATCAAAAGGATGTTATGGAATTTCATGATCCTTTCATTTTGAGTGCAGCAAGTAGAATAAACTTGGAATATAGTTGAAATTACAGTACAATTTTGATAGATGTGTAAGCAAGCTCTAGATCAAATGACATAGCTCATGTAATTCGGATTTGAAGAACGAAGAAAGTACATTTTGAGAAAATTCAAGAAGCAAAAATGTAAGTATATTTTTGCCATTCTTATTACCAGCAAAAGAAGATATATTTATGCATGTTCACTTGCATGTTTCCCCAGTTATGTTATGACCTGTACTTATCATAGCATCTATCACTATCCTAAATCCAAAACATTGTATCAGCAAAGTTAACGTGGAAAATTGCAAAGTGTCTGGTGTATCACAATACATTCACTCAGAGAAATAAGAATTCTTCATCGTCTTGGCTTATTGGCTCTGAGGCTCTTCTTTTCTAACAAGACTTTCATTTCCTTTTTCCCCAATAAATTTAGTACTTTCACATAGAAAATGGTACGTATCTGACAGATATGCGATAGTCCTTGCCCTCAGTATGCTTTTCTATGCTATTTTTATATACCCCAGAGATCACTGGTCTGAACAATTCCATGAACATAATGTAACTAACATTTATCCTAAATAACTTGTTGCGTATATGTAATTAAATTATTTGTGTGTCAGTTTTAAATTTCTTTTTATTTTATTTTTGTTTCATTACATTTTATTGTAAGGATAATATTTAACTGAATTTGACATTTTTCCCAGTAAATTTAGTTCAGTTTTTTTAAGCATGATTAAAACGTAGTAGACTGCTACATCATATTTTTAGCTGACCTAGTTCTTGACCTTGGTTCCAATTTTGTAAACACTAAGTGAAAATGATTGGTTATTACCAAGGTCATGTTCAGCCCACGTGTTAGCTCTGTTGTAAACAGTTTTCTTTTTAAATTCAATTCCAGTGTGGGAATCTGATTCTTTGATAGGGCTATTCTAACCTAAGTGCAAATTGACTTGTAGGGAGTGATCACATGACCCATCACACGGGTTTGAAATAACGTTTTAGTTGGGTTTAATACTCGAATTTCAATGAATTATTATCAGTCATATTCTGCACCTTTAGAGCTCAAGGCGTTTTTTTTATGTCGATGCCAGTTTGATTTAGACTTCTTCTATTTTTTGGATTTAATAATTTATATTCTCTGGAAAACATACAAGTGCTCAACTTCATAAAAATTCTTGGACAAAGACATTTAGTGGAAATTTATTCTGGAATTCTAAACTGGAACACTGTAAATTGTGATTCAACGGGGAACTGTTGACATCAGTACAACGACCTCATCTGACATCACTGCCTTCCATATTGGAACTTTATCGGGATTTGAACTTGGATTCATTTAGAATTATTAATGATAGGACTTATATTTTTTAATTCTAGGATTAATTTTTGGATTAGATTCACAAACCGTAAGTCCTATTTCATATTTTTACCTTGTTTTCTAGGGAAATAAATTATTTTGTTAAATTTACAAAGCTTGTTGACTTCACTCTTTTCTTTTCTTACTTTTGTATGAGCCTACACATAACAAACTGTTTAAATGATCACAATGATATTTTCAACACTGTGTCTCTCATGTTGTTGTGGACACTGTGAATTAATTTGCTTGTTTTAAAATTTCATTTGCGACTCAGTAAACTCGTCCATATCTATTTATCATCTTTTCTTTCAAATACACGAAACAGCTGTTTTAGTTCATCCACAAATAAATCTAATAAACTGAAACCTAAAGTCTACTAAATGAGTGTACATGGTTTGTTTACAAAGTAGCGAGTGCAATATGAGTGTTCAGTATTGTAAAATATTGCACCATTCTGACCATGTACAGTTAACGGAGACAAAAAGGAGTATATAATAATATAAATTACTGCAAGTAGGCAACTCTCCGATCCAACGCCCATCTTCACATATCAATGGTCGACTTTGTATGGACACCATATAGTATCCCTCATCACATCTGTAGTACACCTCTTCATATGTTGATACAGCTTCATAAGTTGATATAGGTTGACCATAGGGAATTTGAGGTGGAGGATCACACTTGATTTCTGAATAATAAAACATGATAAACCCTTTAGTGCAAAGGACTAACATATTGATCCAGAGCAGACAAGAATATCAACCTGAAGCAAACAGTGCTTGGATTTAGATGATTCTACAAATGTTGTCAACAACAAAAAGGCAAACAAAAAATTTGAATCAAGCTGGCTCTTTAGCAAACTGAAAATTGTAATAATAACAAAAGATGATTTCAAAATGAATTGCAAATGGTATTCGGTACTGCATCTAAAAATGTATTAATACAAACAACCTAAAAAATTTATAAAGAAATGTTTCTTTTACCTGGGCAAAGAAATGTTTTTTTTACATGGGCTTCAAATATTGAATACCCTTCTTTTCTCTGTTAATTGAAACAGTATGCATACAATTCACCCTCAAAAAGTCAACATTCTAGTAATGCAAATTGTCAGCAAACTAAAGGGGTTATTGCTATGGTATGACAATATATGGGAAGTTGCCTTTCAACAATAACTTTCTACAATGATCTGAATCGCAATTAGTGAAATCATCAATTTCTTTCCTAAAATAATTATGAAAAGATCCATCACAAAAAATGAAAATTTTTATAAAAACCAAGAAAATGTTTAAAATAAGTTGCTGAAATAAAAAATGGTGGAAGAAAATGTAGAACCTTACTAGAGGAGGGAGATACCAAAACCCAAGCCAAAGACATCTTTAGAATGGGCCCACCTATCAACCATTAAGCCAGACCAAACCGATGACTTAATGGTTGATAGGTGGGTCCATTCTAAAAGATGTCCATTCATTAAGCCGGACCAAACCTATGAGACCACTCCGGAGGCCTAGTGGTTAGAGCGTCATTGCCTTGGATGCGAGAGGTAATGGGTTCGAGCCCCAGCCAAGTTACACCAAAGACTTATAAAAATGGTACTAACAACTGCCTCGTTTGGCACTCAGCATTAAGAGGTTAGTGTTAGGACTGGTTAGCCTGGTGTCAGGATAATGTTATCGGGTGGGACATCATGCTACATGTCTATGGCATGATGCCCCAGTGCTAGTCATCACTATAAACTGCCACACTGCAGATATCGTAGCGATATGACTGGAAAATTGTTAATGCTACATTAAAAATCCAAATCACACACCCAAATCTATGACTAGAGGTTTAGAGTCAATGGAAGAACAAGAGCAGGGAGCATGTTCCATGGGATGTCCATCGCTGTCCTCTGGAAAAGGGGAAAGGCTGACTTCCTCCCTGAGCCTTTTGGTCTATCTTTTTCAGACCGACTGCTGATGGGCAGCTCTGAAACAGTGTTGTTGCTTTAATTGTGGCTGCACAGCTTTAAACAGCCAATGGACTATGAGGGAGCTCTGGATGATTCTGTTTCTTGGCCGGTTTTAAAGAGCAAGAAGTGGATGAAAGGGACCATTGTTATTTCTCTCAAATCTTGAGTAGCCATACTTCATGTGGGCAGCCCTCAGAGGTGGAGAATCTCTGCTGACAAGGATATAGACAAAGACAGTGCATGCCTAGAAGTTTTTGCCAATGAAAACCCATTGGTGACAGACTCTTCTTTCAGCTGGCTGAATGAGGCTGCTGAAAAAAGATTTGCATGAGACTTTGGCCTTTTCCTCCAGGATTCAAGAGCTTTTACTGGAAGGTGAGCCCTCACAGAAATGCCCACTTGTGCTGCTTCAGCATCCAAGATGGGTGGTTTAGTGGGTCAGGAAAGTGTGAATCATATAGCTTGATGTAGCTACCAAGGGTCGCAACATAGAGGAGGAGAAAGAATACCACTACGCTGTCTAGCAAAATCTTGGCCCTTGATAATCGTTTGAGAAGCTCCTTAATCATAACCATGAGATGTGGTCAGGAGCTTGGCTCAGAAATTCTTTTCCAAACTCGAAAGAATTTTAGAGTCTCCATAACCAGAAAGTTTGGGACACAGGTTACTGGGCATGAGGCTGTAAATACAATCTCACTCTCCTGGGTGGGAGGTCTATATCACCAATGTCTCTGTTGCAGAGTAGACTTGGGGAAAGAGATCATGAACCAGTAATGGATGGTCCATTGCAGTGAATTCAGCAGGTTGAGTGGGTGGGTGGGTGAAGATTACTCTCTGCCCACTTTTCTGACCCAACTTCACAAGACTGTAGGTCCACGGGCCTGCAACAATGACCTCACTACCAGACAGTCAAGGTCCAGTACGGGGCTTCCTTATCAGCCAGTACGGGGCTTCCTTATCGGCCAACTGATTTACCTGGCTACTTTACACCTGGCTACTTGAAGGAAAAAAAAAAACTATGTTGGGGGGAGGTCTACCAAACCCCCCCACCTACTTTGGCAACTCACCCTCCAACTTTAAATCTAATGGAAGGCCCTGCAGTAGACCATGGCTGCATGTAGGAAAAAGATCAATTGCTTCCTTGCTGTGGAAGGCCCCACAACTTGTAGGGATTTAGAGGGATAATAGGGAAGGGGGATGCTGATCCAATCCCATTCCCTAATCATAAATTGATTCCCAGGCTCCCGTGGGATGAAATGGCAGTCTGGTGGTGGTAGGGTGGACTCAGCCTGAAACCTTGGCTTGAATTAAAAAATGAAGGTGCAAACAACAACTAATTTTTATTATCATCCACCAAGGCTTATCTGAGGAAATAATCAAATAAAACTTCACCATCTGACAAGCAGAAATGCCCATGAATTAGGTGTTATGGATTTTCAACATAGCATGTCTGATTACTGTCAATCAATAATTAATTTTTAAATATGACAGAGTGGAATAAAATTTGATAAAAATCTAAAATACATTTTGAATGACCAAATGATTTGCATAAATAATTAATCTGCGAGGAGACCAGTGGATCAGGAAGAATAACACTAATACTAAAGTTGCTGCAAACTGAGAACCAAAAATAACACATTTCGCAGTACATTTAATAATTAGGTATATGAATGGGTTTTTTTTCCCAAAAAAATATATCTCATGAACAAATGTACAGCATGTGCCATATAATGTGGGAGAGGCACTGTCATCCTTGTTCCATCAGCCATATGTATTGAGATGCTGGTGCATGAGTGAAAGAGAGAGACAGAGACAGAGACAGACAGAGAGAGAGAGAGAGAGAGAGAGATCTTACTTTTGCAGACAGGTTGAACTGGCCATCCATACTGGGTGGTGACCCACTTGCCATCCTGCGCGCACCTGATTCTCAATTTGTCTGCCAAATTGTACATTTCACCATCCAGAAGGATACTATAGCCAGTTTTACACTGAACAATCACCTCATCTCCAGGTGCAAATTGCTGTTCAAATGATGGTATCAAAATGTGGACAATGCCATTTTCAACTGATGGACTAATGCAGTAAGCTGTAACAGAATAACATACCATTAAGTGGTTGTATCCGAAAAAAACAAGAGGAACAAATGGGCCTGAGATGGTTCATGTGCTGACATATTGCTAATAACCAAATGCACAAGCCATCAGCCAATAAATCCGGCTTGTAAGATGCCTTCTGCAGAAATTTCTTCCAATATCTAATGATTGAATATGTTATGAAAATAACTGTTTTATGGTGTGAGATTTACATCTATATTTCAAGGCAGATTAGCATCATTTATTCAATAATGGAAGACCTTTTATACATGGATGCTGTCAAAATTCTGGTCCAATTCTATTGACTGCTTTTGCAAAATTCACTGAAACAGTAATTCTAGTTTTAGAACAGGCCACCAAATTTAATCAAATTCGGTCAAGAGGTTTATGACAAGAGATATCCATTTCAATAACAATATCCATATTTAATTATGACAATTTAATTAATGCAAACTTAAACGGCATTCATGACAGGGTACTTTTTGTCAAATTTGGATAAATTCTGTGATATGGTATTTAAGATTAAGCTGTTTAAAATGTCTTGTACTTTTAGAAATGGGGGCCATATTTTTTCTGTTTGATTGACATCATTTTTATAAATTTAAAACGGATCCTTTTAGTAAAATTCTGTTCAGCGGTTTTCTCTTTATTATGGGATTAATTGATCATGGTTGGGTATTTATCGATGTGTAAATTTTACCTAATCACTCAGAAAGTAAATAAAGTCCGAACCATGATCATTTAATCTTATAATTCCAATTTACTTCCTTTCTAACATCAGATCAGCAGACTTAATCAACAAAACATTCACTTTTATGTACATCGAAGTTTTCTTTCATTAGCCTCTTAACTGCGATAGAATACATAGCACTATCTTCACTAGCCAAGATTCATCGATTCTTTATGCAGTGATAAGAGGTAGATTGTCATTTGCAGGTCATGCCAGTGATATATTGTTATGATCATTATTTTAATATATAAAAAATGGTTGTTGTGGTTAAACCAGGATTATTCCTTCTTTTTCTAAAATTACTCTTGCATATGGTACGTGTTATAGCAACGTCATTGTTACTTTCTATGCATTTCGATCTTTCAAAAGCAAAATCGTGTCCATTTTTAGTGAGATCCCTTGGCTGACATATGACCCTGACCTTTATTAACCGCTGCTGTAACATGTTGTCAAGGTGAAATGCAATAATTTCCGAAGATTGGCTTCTAAAGCCTGCCATATGCCTTCTTCGGCAAAAGGGGTGAGTGTTGGAGTGCAGGAAGGCCTGTGCAATTACATTGTTTTAACTTCTAATGGTCGATTTTAATCTGTGGCTTGTCATTTTTGATCAGAAATCACAGCAGTGGGTGGGCAGGAGCTTGTTGTTGTTATTATTAGGGTGTAAGGCGTTGGTATAGATAAAACTTCACATCAAATGATCTGGAAACAGGGAACCAAAAGTAGTCCGCAGAATTTATTGATGTGTAAAAAATTCCAGATCAGTATCACGTGACCGTTTACATCCAATCAAAACATAGAAAATGCAGTCAATTCATACAAATTGGAATTATAAGAAGACATTTAAAAGTTTTTCTATTTCCTAGCAACTGCAGACATATTCTAGCAACTGCAGACATATTGGAAGTGGGGATCATTTGTACAAACTTAAAAAGTCATTATGCAAGATTGCTGTTAAATTCATCAAATTCTGATCTGAGACTTTTTTTGTAGTTTTTGAAAGCTTTTCTAGTTGTAGTAATGGTGGCCACAACTAAGAGAAGATTGTTATCATCAGCATAAGACTGCCAGGCCTTGATTCCATGCTGCAAATTTTGTCAAATTCTGTTCAGTTGTTTTAAGAAAAAGTCATGTAAAGGTTTTTCTACTTCTAGTAATGTAAGCTATATTGTTTGATGGAGCAGCATCACTCACATAACTCTGAAAAGCCTACATGCCATGGAGCTTTGTGAGATTTCTGAGCAGTTTGTTGTTTTAAACTTTTATATTTCTTGTGTGTGTGTGATTTGGATTTTTAGTGTAGCTTTAACAATTTTTCAGTCATATCGCTATGATGACTACAGTGTGGCAGTTTATAGTGATGTCTAGCACTGGGGCATCATGCCGCAGATATGTAGCATGATGTCCCATCCAGTCACATTATCCTGACACCAGGCTAACCAGTCCAAACACTGACCTCTTAACGCTGAGCACCAAATGAGGCAGCTGTTAGTACCATTTATATAAGTCTTTGGAATGACTCGGCCGGGGATCGAACCCATGACCTCCCGCATCTGAGGTGAACACTCTAACCACTAGGCCACTGGAGCAGTCTATATTTCTTGTAATAGCAACCATAATGCAGACTGGCATCCCCTTTAAAAAATTTAAAAGGTCTTTATAAAAGAAAAGCTGCTTTTCAAATGCGGCCAAATTCTGCTTGAGAAGAAGCCATTTAAAGATTTATTATTGTTTGTAAGAGCATCCATATTTTGTGACAGATCAGTATGATTTGTAAAATTTTAAATCCCTTCATGCCAAGGTGCTCTCTGCCAAGTTGGACTGAAATTGGTAAAGTGATTCTTGAGTTGAAAAAATAAATTACTGACAGATGGATGATGCATAACAGGTTAGGATATACCATAAGTTCACCTGGCAAATAATTTATCTCCTTTGATAATTAAAGATAAATAATATAACTTTTCAATAATTACAACTTGTTATTCTAAAATTATTTTCATGAACATATATTATGTTTTATTAACAACTGTACCTTTATAACTTTCATAGTAGATATTTGTTCATATTACGATATATTATAATCTGTTTTTAACATTTTGCAATTTTTTATAATGTTTTACACATGTTCGCTACTACTCTTTGTATGAACCCTGTATGTAGTCATACTTTAAGCCTTGTGCATATTTTATTGTCGCAATAGATTACCTGTCAAGTTTTTAAAAGCATTTTTGTCTAAAGACACCTCTTGTAAAAATTGTGCATTATATATGTGGTCAGCAGACCTAAAGTCAATAGTAGTAATAGTAGTAGTACAATAGTAGTAGTAGTAGTAGTAGTAGTTCACCTGTACATATATTGGCTACATAATGTTAAGATTAATGCTAAATGGTGTAATCTTGTTGGTTTAAAGTGAAATGTAGAAATTCCACATGGAAGGTAGAAATGCCATAATAGCCAAACTATCCCAGCGTACTTTCACTGTATAGTAAAGTTTACCAGGGGTAGTTTACCACTTAGTACAAATACTATAGTAGTTTACCACTTAGTACAATTACTATACCACAATGGTAATAATTTTTGTATATTACAATATCCACTGTACTTGGATAAATCAATGAAAAACATTTTTAATGAATTTAAGAAAACAAAAAAATTCTAAACAGCACTTGACTATCAATGTCCATAATCCACTATGAAAACCAGCTTTACATGAAATGAGTACTTTACACTAAATCAGATTTTATATAATTTAATCCAAAAAAGAAATATAAATCTGTTTTCAAGTTTCGCTATGTTATCCTTTTTTGTCTGCCAACAAAAAACTTTGTCCAAACATGAAAAAATTCTGGATTTCTAAATATTATGACCAATCTGGATTTAATGTTATCTGAAGGCACAGCAGTAAACACCACACTCATTAAGGCACTTGCTATTTTGCCAAATATTTTCAGCACCAAAATGACACAGACTAGAAAGTATCATTTTGTTAAGGCTACCTCTGCACATTGCTCGCTATTTGTGAATGGTTTCAAATTTTCACAAATGCAGATTATTTATGTAATTACCACTCCAGTTGCCTAGGTGGCTAGAGTGTCTGCCTCTGATGCAAGAGGTCGCAGGTTTGAACCCTGGCTGCCTCAATTGGTGCTCAGCATTAAGAGGTTTGTGTTAGGACTGGTTGGCCTGGTGTCAGGATAACATTATTGGGTGGGACATGATGCTACATGCCTGTGGCATGATGCCCCAGTGCTAGACATAACTATGAACTGCCACACTGTAGTAATATGACTAGAAAATTTGTTTAAAGCTACGTCAAAAATCCAAATCACCAAATGACTGGACAACTGGAAACATTCATTGTTGTTCTCGCCTTAGTGAAAATCCATAAAAAGGGAAATGTTAAAGAAAGAAATATAACTGAATTGTTATTAGAGGATGGGGATACTGAAAAGTATACAGACAAATGGAACCATGTGGATATTTTGTAAAGCTTAAATGTAAGCCATGCAGACCGTTATAAGGAGGTAAGCAGAAGGTACCAAAGAGATCAAAATATTTGTTTGCAAGTCAATAATCACTGCCCTTACTGATCGTGGATCTGTGGTCATCATTATTTCTCAGGAATTTTAACAACAATTACCTAAGAGGCATACTGCACTGCATTGCAGACATTAGTATGTCTGTGTATGATGCTGAAAAAATCAGCCACAGAACTTGGTTACACTGAAGCAGATATTTCTGTTCTCTTTGTTGGGAATGGTTTGGTTTGGTAGTAATGTTATTTGCAGAGCAACATCTGCACAGGCTGTGTACAGTTATGCATTTTGTACAGGCGACTACTGTTTTGAGTGATACACATGTACTTCAAGCATGGAGAACACAGGTTGTTTACAGTGACATCCATGTACATGAACTTCAAGCATGGAGAACACAGGTTGTTTACAGTGACATACATGTACATGAACTTCAAGCATAGAGAACACAGGTTGTTTACAGCTATACACTTTGTATGTGAGGTCTACTGTTTAAAGTGATATACATGTACTTCAAGCATGGAGAACACAGGCTGTTTACTGTGACATACATGTACATGTATTTCAAGCATGGAGAACACAGGTTGTTTACAGTGACATGCATGTACATGTACTTCAAGCATGTCAAACACAGGTTGTTTACAGTGACATACATGTACATGTACTTCAAGCATGGAGAACACAGGTTGTTTACAGTGAGATACATGTACATGTACTTCAAGCATAGAGAACACAGGTTGTTTACAGCTATACACTTTGTATGTGAGGTCTACTGTTTAAAGTGATATACATGTACTTCAAGCATGGAGAACACAGGCTGTTTACAGTGACATACATGTACATGTACTTCAAGCATGGAGAACACTAGTTGTTTACAGTGACATACATGTACATGAACTTCAAGCATGTCAAACACAGGCTGTTTACAGTGACATACATGTACATGTATTTCAAGCATGGAGAACACAGGTTGTTTACAGTGACATACATGTACATGTACTTCAAGCATGGAGAACACTAGTTATTTACAGTGACATACATGTACATGAACTTCAAGCATGGAGAACACAGGCTGTTTACTGTGACATACATGTACATGTATTTCAGGCATGGAGAACACAGGTTGTTTACAGTGACATGCATGTACATGTACTTCAAGCATGAAGAACACTAGTTGTTTACAGTGACATACATGTACATAAACTTCAAGCATGGAGAACACAGGCTGTTTACAGTCATACACATGTACATGAACTTCAAGCATGGAGAACACATGCTGTTTACAGTGACATACATGTACATGTACTTCAAGCATGGAGAACACAGGTTGTTTACAGTGACATACATGTACATGTACTTCAAGCATGGAGAAAACAGGCTGTTTACAGTCATATACAGTACTTCAAGCATGGAGAATACAGGTTGTTTACAGTGACATACATGTACATGAACTTCAAGCATGGAGAACACAGGCTGTTTAAAGTGACATACATGTACATGAAGTTCAAGCATGGAGAACACAGGCTGTTTACAGTGACATACATGTACATGAAGTTCAAGCATGGAGAACACAGGCTGTTTACAATGACATACATGTACATGAACTTTAAGCATGGCGAACACAGGCTGTTTACAGTGACATACATGTACATGAACTTCAAGCATGGATAACACAGGCTGTTTACAATGACATACATGCATGAAGAACACAGGCTGTTTACAGTGACATACATGTACATGTAGTTCAAGCATGGAGAACACAGGCTGTTTACAGTGACATACATGTACATGTACTTCAGGCATGGAGAACACAGGCTGTTTACAGTGACATACATGTACATAAACTTCAAGCATGGAGAACACAGGTTGTTTACAGTCATATAAAGTACTTCAAGCATGGTGAATGACTTTTGACAGGTTGCCAGATGAAGAAACTAGACTGAACTCAGTAGCCCCAGGTGAGTCAATTATCATGCACAGTGTATGAAGATACGAGATAAATAAGTAAAGCTAGACCCCTGAGCAGGTGCTGTAAGCTCATCAAGTTTTAGGCAACTGGTCAGATTTTCTTTATTTTGAAATGTGGATATTTTTGCAGCATTCAGACAGTGGAATTATTGGTTTACATCATTACTGAAATCTAAGGAAAGCTACAAACCTACTGATGACAACAGTTCACATGGTATGTTCAGGCTTTGCAAATTCGAAATCAAACCAAAGGTTAGAGAAACTTTGTGATGCATATTGGGTTCCCAGAAAGACTGCATAGTGATCAAATATCTCCACAAGCTGGAGATCAGAACATGGTTGGCACTTAATGAGGTTCTCACAGAAAACCTCACAGACATAGCTTTGATGGTAGATTTACATTTTTCACATTGGGATACAAGTGGGCATATTGCATTCATGATGACTACATTGACACCAAATTAAACGATAGAACTAAAACATGGATTTCACTTGACAAAAATTGGTATTTATTTAATAAAGTGCTGACATCACTAGACATTAGTGACATTTTCACTGACTCAAATTTGACTGAATATTGTTACTTATTGAGTACTGTGAATGTTTGGAAAGAAAATTTAACAAAATATATTAATACTCCGGGTACTAATCACTGCTTTTGATGATTAAACAAGTGATTTATCAAGGTTTCATTTGCCAATTTTGATCATGATTTTCTTCACATTCAATAGGGATCAATATTTTGGGGTATTTTCTAGTTAAAAAAAACATGGGATCCATGCCTGACTCCATGTAATCAATGGGTTCACCAGATATCTGGGTGCAAGTTATCAAAGGAGTGGTATATGTACACAAAAGTTATTGCAACCTCTGCAAACATTTCTCCCGTTAATAATTTACTTGATTATTAGAACTACCATGAAGCAAGTAATAACCCAAATTACTGTTCTTGTTCTTTTTGAGGACAGGAAGCCAGAACTGATGATACAGAAAGCTTGGGATCAAAAACAAGATCATCTGACATCTTATTAATGTAAGACTGCATACCAAATTTAGTTGAAATTCAACATTCTTTGTTAAAGTTATGCAATAGGAGCAATTGTTTAGAAGGAAGAGCAATCAGGAGCAACAAAGCCTCTAAATGATGCAATGAACAATGTCAATATAAATTTGCATGCCAAATTTAGGGGAAACCCAGGGAGCTGATGTAAATGTATGCTGTAGAAGCCATAGCTCCAATAGTGAGTGATCAGGGGCTATAACTCCTATAAATGATGATATGGAAAGCATGAAATCAAACTCACTCAAAGTATCAATAAATCATTCGAGGTCTCATCCATTTCAAAGCTTTATGCACCAATCCTTGATAAAGATATGCTGCTGAATGCAAAGTTAAGAGAATAGTTTATCAGGGGCCATAATTCATTAAGTATTAATAACATTAAGCTGCATGCCATATTTGGCTGAAATCGAACGATTCTTAGTAAAATTAACGTTACAGACACTAAAGTCTGGGAGCTAGTTGAATAAGGGGCAATAACTCTTAAAACAGAGTGCTGAATATCAAACCTATCTGAGGTCTCATCAATGTTAAGCTGCCAACCAAATTCAGCTGAAATCAAACTCTTTCCAGTAATATTACCTAGTGTAAACTACAATGCAGACAGAAAAACAGACAAATGGACTGACATGATTATTAGAGGGTTCACCCCACTTTGTTTTAAGTATGGGCCAAATTAACAATCTCTTTACTTTACAACTTAATTTCATTGGAAACTTACTTTTCCTTTGTTCTAGCACACATGTAGGTTGCCCTGGGGGCTCCCAAACCCCTTCACGACATTGCTGCTTAGGTGGACCCTTGAGAGTGTATCCTTCAGAACAAGAGTAATGCACAACAACCGGATCCTTGGCTATCGTCCAGTTGCCATGAGTTAGAATTCCAACTGGATAGCACACTTTCCCACCTACAAATAGTTATTATGCAATTATACTAATAGTGGAAAAAATAACGGGTAGAAAAAACCACATCCTACAGATGCAAAACAATGAAACGTAATATATTTTTAAAGGACGAATCAATTAGACACCTTTAGATTTGATACATACAATATCTTTAAAAATATAGTTATCACATAACTGTATGCATTCATGTATTAGTGCTTAATGGCACCTCAGGACAATAATGGATACATGGCTTCAATTAGGAATAAAGTTCCATAAATGTAAAATGAAGAACTGCACAAAAACTTTACAAAGATAAACTCTCCAAATAAATGAAAATATGACGCACAAGAATATAAATATAAAAGGCAAAGATATAACAATTTTATAAAGGGTATCTATAATAAAAAAATAAAGATAATATAATGCAAGTTTATTGCCATTCAATTTTGAGGCTTCCTGGAATTAATGAATTCAGATTCTCTGTAAGCAAATCTGTGAGTATTTCACTGCTGCAAATTTTGCAAACCATCTCATTACTGTTATAAATCCATGGTCTTAAACTAAGAAACAGAAATGACCCAAACCAACAAGTTCAGTAACATTCAACAAATAATTAATTTCCCTAGAATACAAAGTGAAAATTTTAAAAGAACTTAAGTTTTGTGAATTAAATCCCAAATAGTCCTAACAGTTCTATCACAAGTCCAAAAGTATAGAGTATTCTGAATAAATTCCAGTGGTGCTCGAAATGAATTCCAATTCTGAATGTGCTGATGTGCCAGAGCCTCAAATGTGCTAATGTACTATCTTGATGTATCACATTGATAATCCAAAATGCCCTTGAATGAATTTACAATAATCACAAACTATTGATTTAGTCCTAAAACAATGAGTACTTTGTACTTCCAATGAATGTTTAAAAAAATTAATTAAATCAACTTAATACAGCTAAAATTCATTCCACTAAAACTGATGTTATGATATGGAATGAGTAATTCAGATGTAAACAACTTATACCTCTCCACCTGACATATGTTATAATAATCTTTTCTGAAAACACCCTGTCATTTTATTGGAATTTTCCACCAAATTTGTAATCAAAGTCAGGTCTGCTTACATAAATTTCAGCAAGCTATCTGGAAAATGGCAGGTAGACCATGTTTTACTCAGAGAAATACCAATGTCCTGAACCCCTATCCTGGTAAAAATAATCTTAAAATATGATCTAAAATCACAGAAAAATATTAGCTATGTAATATGTTGTTTGCAAAATAACAAAACATTTGTCAGGTAGGCCCAACTTCTACCCTCAATAACGGATAAAGATCAATCACACAATACAAATTAAATATACATTAAATGGACATAAGCCAACATACAATACAAAGTAAATATATACATATATATATATAAGACTACTATGTTGATTTCAAGATTGTACTATCATGGTAGCTTTGTCAAAAAACAACTCGTTTAGAAAATGACAATAGATCGTTTTCATCCCATAAGAAAATATATTGCTAACGGCATAAATATGGTTTCACTCAAGGAGTGCAAGTTAATCATCTTACACATACAGGCATACTAATTAAATTATTTATTTATTTTTTTTTAGACTACCTTACTTACGTTAGACACTAATTTGGACACCAAGAATACCTTACCCATGTTAGACACTAATTTGGACACTAAGACTATTCTGCTTATCTTAGACACTTGGATACCATGACTGCCTTGCTTATATTAGACATGAACTTTAACACTAAGACTACCTAACTTATGTTAGACACTAACTTGGACATCAAGAGTGCCTTGGCTATGTTAGACACTAATTTGGACACTAAGACAACCAAAGTTATGTTAGACACTAATATGGACACCAATAGCACCTTACCAATGTTAGACACTAACTTGGATACCAAGACTCTCTAACATGTTAGACACTAACTTGGATACCAAGAGTATCGATGTTAGACACTAACTTGGATACCAAGAGTACCTATTGTAGACACTAACTTGGATATCAAGACTAACATGTTAGACACTAACTTGGATACCAAGAGTATCTATGTTAGACACTAACCTGGATACCAAGAGTATCTATGTTAGACACTAACTTGGATACCAAGGCACACTAACATGTTAGACACTAACTTGGATGCCAAGAGTACCTATGTTAAACACTAACTTATGTACCAAGAGTACCTTACCTATGTTAGACACTAACCTGGATGACAAGACTACCTAACTGATGTTAGACGCTAAGATGTTAGACACTAACTTGGACACTGTTTCAACTTTATGGTCATAAAACAAAGTGTCAAGTTTGCTAAACCCCAGCTATAATCTACCTGTCTTAGGAATATTACCACAGCCATGTGTTTGATGTCTAAGATTGCCGCAGGCTAGTGTTAAACTCTTATGCAAGGTTACATGACCAGCCAAAGAGCAGAATCTTGAATCGGCAAAGGCGATAGATTGCACCATGTACACAAAGGTTTGCAGTTATCACACCTACATGTTAAAAGATTAGTCCAAGGATCAAAAGGAAGTCCACGTGGTGAATGGGGCATATTCTTATCCGTCCCCACATTGACGGACAGTGAGAGGGAATTGTCCACTAAGTTTGATTGGATCAGTTCATAGCAATATCCAATCGGAATTAAGACAGTGGGTGTGATTACAATTCCGATCCAAATGATAACTTTCAGAACTCATAAGAGAAAATTTAGTATTCACCTAGAGGGATTGCAGAACAATAGGGTTACTCTGAAAATGAAGCCACTTGTAATTTGGTGACAAAACTTTGAAGGAGATTCTAAGGAAAGACAAAGCTTTAAAAGATCAATAAGTCATTTGCTCGATTTTTGCGGAATATTACAGCATCATAACTGTAATTATTTGTAGTATGTATACTTAATTACTAGGATCGTTTAGTATGTAGAATTACCTCTGTAGTGTTTCATTTACATGCGTATTTGAGAAATGGGCTTGAGCTTATGTAGAGAATTATTAGATGCGAGGCGGAATTATGTAGATTGTTAACTTGTGGTTAGAATTAATTTTGTAATTCACTATTACGTTACTTCATAGTAAACTAATGCATTTACTAATGCGTTATGTTAGAATTTACACATGCTAGAATTGTGAATTTGGAAACATGGTTGATGTATGTAAGATTAGTTACTATGGATGTATGAATATATCAGAGCATGGATATTTGAATATTTGCATACTTTGTATGAGTTGTAAGGTAAAGAAATGCGTCTGATTATTGTGATATTGTTTAGTGTAACGGGATTAGGAATATGTACTGATGTGATGCAATTTACTGATGTATGTATAAGAAGTAATTGATACCGTGCTGTATTTTGACATTTGTTTTACCATGCAAGAACGTATGGGTATCTGACCGAAGAAATTTAATAGCTGTTATCTGATGACAGGCTATGTGTAGTGTGAGAAGACAGGGCTAAAGAAAAAGATTATACTGTCCTTGTGTTTTCACAGAAGATTTTTAGGGGACACAGAACTTTGGGTTTCATTGGGTCCCGAGTCTTCAAGAGTTGGAGACAGAATTGAGGCTGTAGCCAAGACAGTCAAAGTCGACAGAAGAGTAGTCATGGTAGAGAAAGTGGAGGAGGAGGAGAAGGAATTTAGAGAAGGTCGAGTAGGAGGAATTTGGAGAAAAGTTGAGGAGGAAGGGGAGAAGAAAGTGGGAGAAATAAGAGAGAAAGGATACAAAGATGAGTAGAAATACAAGGACAAGTGGAAATCAATCTCACACTGCTAATCAAGCGATGTAATAGGCTTATTAAGGGGTCGAGCGGAAGAAGCGCAATTGGAAATTTTAGTCATTTAATTATTGAATTATCAAATTGTTATTCATTGAATTTCAACCTTGTTTGTATATTTAACCATCTAACCATTGGCATTGCTGACTGGGGGCTCAGAGCTTGACATCTATCGTTCATTACATTTAACTTCCAACAAAATTGAGCCTGGGTGGGACTTCTATAATAGTTTCAATAAAACACTAGAAGCACCCCACCCCAACCATAACATTCACCACACAAAGCAACAGAGAGAAGCAAAACTAACAAGTTTTGTAAAATTTGACAAATAATTTACTATATTTAGCAAAGTTATAAATGAAAATGTGAGAGGAACTTACAGTATTATGAAGTGAATCCAAAATAGTCCTGATAAAAGATCTATTCAAGTCCAAAAGAATGAAAAGTTCACAATAAATTTCAAAACTAGAAATGGACTGTTCTGCCAAGAATCAGGACATGGCATTGTCCAGAACTCCTTTGAATAATTCACAACAGTTCCAAGATATTATTACTGTCCAAAAAATGAGTACTTTCCATTTCTACTGAACAGTCCAAAAAAATGTTTTTCCTCTCAAATAAATTCTAAGTACAACATAAATCATATCTGCAGACTTGATGTTCCAAGAGAAACACAAGAGATAAGAATGACTCCAAAATAGGAATGAAATTTGATTGCTTAGTTCTGTTCTTATACACACCTTTTATTATGACCATATTTGACAGCATACTGCCATGTGACAGATCATAACACTCAACGAATATTTTGAAACTCCTATTCCTGTGACCTAGTTCATCCAATGAGAAATTACTTAATTCTTCTAGAACCATCCAAACCCCACCAGCCAGTGGTAAAAAGGCAGAATCTCATAAACTTGTTTACTGATAATTCTATTGTTAGTAATTGTCAAGACATACATAAGCATCTATTTATAGATCTTATGCAATTTTGCATTCTTTATAACATATCCTAATCAGGTAAGCAAATTAAGCCATGAATAAAACTTACAAAATTTAGATAAAATCATGTGCCAGAAGTTACAAAAAATATAGATATACACAACAACATGAAGAGTATCTTACCTATGTCAGACACTAACTTAGAAACGTATACCATATTTACCATTTATGTTGGGACACCAGAAATTACTTTCTAAAGTAATTTTTTTATGCACTTTACTATATGTTCTGGGACAGATCTTTGTTTTTGAGTCATAACTTTGGGAATATCTTTTCAATTATATATCAATGCTTAATTGGTAAAATGATTAATAAGGGTATCAACTGTAGAATTTAAAAATGAAATCATTAAAACTTGCATCTCCAAAATGCAAAACTTTAATTTCCTTAAAATAATAAAAATTTTAAAAAATTGATTAGTGTTTTTTACACCTTTCTTCCTTGCTGCAAACTTTTGAGGACAATTATATAAAACAAGGTGCAATATTGTAAACTCGAGAGGTATACAATATATACAAAATACTTTAGATTCAAATATTTTTATGTTATCATGCCACTATTCCCATCAAGAAATGCATATAGACTATTGTATGCACTGTGTTTATCGGTCTTATTATAGTATTCATTGCACATTTATTTATATTTCAATGATTTAAAATATTAAATAATAATATTACTTGCTACAGAGTGGAGTGTCCATCAATGTTGTTTACCCTTTGGTGTTACAAGTAAGTATATTGCTTCTATATTCATGTAAGTCTGAACAACTCATATTTGTATGATATTCTGTGTTTTGCTGCACACTGTGTTTGATGAAATAAAAATTCTGATTTGATTTATATTTGCTTTTTACATATGCCAGGTCTAATTCCCAAGTAATATTTCCTTAGTAACCTGCCAGCACAGAACCCTTAGCTTGTACAGTAATGGCAGCACTCGCTTTATTTTCTCAACCATCTGATCCAGCCCTGAATGTGATACATACTCAGTGCCAAGTAGTCCTATATTCAGCTAACAGCTTATTTGGACTTCTGTTGCACAACTGAAACCTACTCAGTTGCAGCATATGCTTAACAGATTTCTTAGAATGTATGCTCAAAGTGTCATACAGCTCCAAATGTTTTTCCATTGTTTCCATTTATTTTTGAATTCCAGTGAATACATGTTAACAATAAACAAGGTCAGCTTTCTTAGGCCAGCCTACTTTGTAATTAAAAAAAAAAAGCCTACTTGAAAGAATCCAAAGTTGGTTTCTGGAGTTTGCTTGCTTTATACATGTAAATAAAATAACCTTCATTCTGAAGGACCAAGTTGAAACAATGGGTTTATTTCTCTCTACCAGTTGCATTTAGTCATCACCCAAGCTTTTACTGTTTGCCACTTTGTTATCATAACTGATTCAAATATGCACTTATGTTGTGACAGTGTGAATTTTGTAGATGTCATATAGTACATTAGCAATGGTCAGCAAGACATGTAACAATTACAATTTATGAATGTGCCAGGCACCATATTAAATCACTAGACTACAGCAGTTTTAACATCCCTGGTTTGGGGATAATTAATTTTTAATTAGAGTCTGTACAGTCACACAGATGGACAAGGCAAAGTGAATCTGGAGTTCTAAGAACTGGTACCAAAAATGACAGGACTGAGATGATGCAGAAACAATTTTGTACCATTTGAAACAAGTGTCATAAAAAGAAAGTCTCCAGAGATAGCTATTAATAAGGGTGGAATTGAGAGATTATTCTAACTTCAATGGACACACTTTATTAATGGTAGTTAGATAAATTTAATCCTGACTGGCAAAGCTAAATGGAGGTGTGTGTGTTTATCAGACAAAATTCAATGTTTTAAGTATTCTACCTTGGACTGAGTAGTCAGTCTAAGAATCTGCAAGAAAGGCATCAAGTTCCTAGTGCAGAGAAAAAACTGCATGTATCTTTTCTTATTAAAACTGTCCAAGTTGTCTGGAAGTTTGAGGGTTACAGAACCTAAAACGTACAAGAGTTTCTGCTACATAAAAGCAAGCAAGTCTCAATAAGCACAAGGCATTTGTCTCAATCTCATGCAAATTTTGTGATACGAATTTTTAATTATTTGTTTGAATTTATTTGTTTTAAATTCATACATCAATTTTCCTTTCATGATTTCGTAAGTTAATTGTTTGCATTCATTTATCTTGAATGTTATATGACTTGTTTATTCTAAGAATTTTCTTTGCTAAAACTTTCTTGAGATAATTGTGTGAATTTATTTGTCTCAAATATCATGATCAGGGATCATACACCTTTGGCAAGACAAAATTTAAGGACTTTTCAAGG
Source organism: Megalonaias nervosa (assembly GCA_016617855.1). Taxonomy (NCBI): domain Eukaryota; kingdom Metazoa; phylum Mollusca; class Bivalvia; order Unionida; family Unionidae; genus Megalonaias; species Megalonaias nervosa. The sequence goes on along the minus strand of JAECUM010093449.1, from coordinate 9,810 downwards.
ACTTTATCCCATCTTTTTCAAAGACCCCGATGCCCAATACACTTTAGGTATATTTATCAATGGCCATTTAAAGCATTAGTGAGAATGTTGTAATTTCCTGAAAAGGGGCTTCCTAATATTTGTGCAATAGGTTTGAGACTTTATAATAGAGAATTAAAAAAACACAAATTTTAGGAGAATAACAACACTTTATTTCTAAGAAAAACAAATGAATTCAGATCTTCATATAAAGAACAAAAACAACCTACCTATAGATTACATAGCAAATAAGGTAAGCTAGGTTCGACAGTTCTTTAAATTCTTAATTCCAATTACACTACAAGTACAATTAGTGAAGATCAGAGCCTGCTTGTATAACAGTCACAATTCATCATATGAAGAACAAAATGGAATGGAAAGATAAAAAGTAGACAAACTAGAATAGTCACAATCTTTTCTGTAAATTCTACACTCAAACACATAATTGCACACATGACCACACTACAACCACTGACTTTTTAAGTACTAAGTTCTTTAACATGGTCAGCAATTTCCATTTTTATAGTTTCCATTTCTGACTGCTTGTGCAGTTTTTCTTTCTTCAATGCATTGGCTTGCGTAACAAAGGAGATTTCTCCAGTAGCTTCTGCCTTTTCATATAATGTGTCGGATGTTTTATTGAGATGCTGGATGTTGTCTTCAATCATTTGCTTCTTTTTCTTCAACTCCTCCAGAACTTCAAGGGTCTGTTTTCTTTTAGCTGTCTGTAGCTGATTTGGCATTCAAACTCTCATCTTCAAGGTTCTGTATGTATCTTTGCCTAGCAAACTTGCAGGATATCAGAAGTAAAAAAAACATTATGGGCCATTACTTGACAATAATTTAAATCAGCAGCAGTTGCTTACTCAAAATTGATGGGAAATTTTTCAGTTTCATGTAAAAATGACCTGGCCTACTGTCAATCTAAGACGCTGCTATGTGACTGATAATACCCAATAAATCAGATGAGATGAATAAATGCACAACACTTACAAACAAAAATCAACAGGATGGAAATTTTGATTGAGATTCAGAGTTGATAGCCCTGTTATTTGGTAAAAGCAAATTTATATAATGTTTCATTATGGATGTATAATCCACCATTATTTCACTTTCAAGTATATGGGAAATTAATTACCAGGTCTTGTATTACTTGTTTTTGACACCAACTGGGATTGAACACACACTTCCCAGGCATTTTGCTCCAAGTGAAATGGGTAAGCTCTTGCAAATAAATACCCAGATAATCTTCTGTATTCTCAATGCCATGTACACATGTTTATCCTGTGGCAGGTGTGAATGCAACCTCCTGAATATTCGGTAGTGATCAGAGTTTATAGAGATTGCTGAAGCCCACCTTCTCTCTCTGACACACTTCACGAAAACACATTGGCTGACCTTGTATATAGCAATTTGCATAATTTATGCATACCTTAAGCTGTCCACAGTGGACAAAATCAATTTCTGGAATAACTTCGATGCATGGTATGATACATTCATGCAGTATCTTAAAATCGTCCTCTCAAACGTATGCCATTTGTCGCCGTTTCTAATTTTTTATATCCGCTGTCAAGTGATTGCTCATCAAAATTTTACAGGTACATTTACATGTAGATATAAGTACACTTTGTAGAAAGCAGCCTTAATTTACAGCCAAAGTTTGATCATGATGCTGAAAAAGTAACATGTCTTTAAGAATTCTTTTGTAACCGAGTTAGCAAAAGTATTGTTATTTGCACTTACAGCGAATAAATTTTGTTTTGCCAAATATTGTTATACTGTTATATTGTTAACATAGATGTAACACACTCTTGATTATTTTGCACTATACATTGTCATGCATGAATTACTAGCGCCTTGAAGCAGTTGTCATTCCCACTCTTTGTGTGTGTCTTATTTATGATTTTGATGGATCCAATTTTCAATTAGATAACATGATGAAACCTTTGAGGAGAACCAAACACAATTTGTTTATACATCTTCATGTCAACAAACGAATATGTCAATGCTTTTATTAACATAAGTAATACACACTATGGATCTGTACAATGCATCACAGCATATGATTTCAGATACCAGAAGTTATGGGACAGGCAATAAAATCATTTATTTTATCTTGTTCCAAGATACACAGTAAATATGCTATAACTGCTCAAACGGCTTACAGAAGTTAACAGATGACTAATTATTTCACTAAGCAGGTTTATGTAGTATTTTAAGAACACACATGGTTATGATACAATTCCATATTGCAAGTTTGATCAAAACTGGATCAGAAATATGGGCTTCAGAGTGACAATGGCTGACACTGATAGATCACACATGATGAATGATCGGAGCTGGGCCATACATTAAAATCACTTCCCAGCAAAAACGAAGCAAAAAAATGAACTTTAAATCCTATATATTACACCAGAAATAGAAGAGCAACAAATTTGCAATCTTCTTGATATGGTTTCAGTTGCATAAAAAAATTCATTTTACCTCAGAGTGTACTTGAGAAATTAATTTACAAGACAGTCCAAGATAAATGCCTGCATGTAAAACTAGTTTGTTCTTGTATAGTACTAGCAATGGTGCCAAACAAACCTCAGTAAACAAAGATAATGGTAATAATGAATGTCTGGATCTTGTTTATTATCAAATTCATCCAAGATCTCAATAATATAAGCATATATTCCAAGTTAATTAAAACTGGGTTAGAAACATGGCCTCCAAACTGATTACAAGTGCAGCCAATTAGATGCAAGATCATCTCTTTAATATGTCTGGATCTCAGAAATGCAAAAGTTATCCATGATTTTAATGATATAAGCATATATTCCAAGTATAATCAAAACAGGATGCAAAACATGGCCTCCAGTGTGATAACAAGCTCAGCAGACCTGATGCAAAATCACATAAATCATCTGCATGGATCTTGGTTATTAGCGAAGTTGTACAAGATCTTGATAATAAAAGACTATAGTACAAGTCTGATTGAAACTGAATTAGAATAAGTTTCCAGAGTGATGACAAGCTCAGCCAATCAGATGCAAGAACACCTCATTAATAATCATGGATCTCATACATTAATGAAATCATCGAAGATCTTGATGATACAAGTACATACTCCAAATTTTACCAAAATGATATCAGAAATATGGTCCCCAGAGTGATAACAAGCTCAGCAAATGAAATACATGATTATCTTATTAAATATGTGTTGATTCTGCTCATTATTAAACTCATCCAGGATCTTGATGACAAAAAATATTCCATACTCAAGTAAGAACTGAAATATTGCCTCTAGAGTGGTAACTATCTAAAATATTGCCTTCAGAGTGGTAAATTGTCTAAATATAGCCTCCAGAGTGGTAACTTGTCTAAAATATTACCTCCAAAGTGGTAACTTACTCAGCAATTGAGATCCAAGATCTTCTCATTAACATGTGCGAATCTCTATCAGTTTTGATCTTATCTGAGATCAAGACATTAAAAGCCTACATTCCAAGTCTGATCAAAACTGGATGAAAAATATGGCATCCAGAATGGATTACAGGTTTCCCAATCAGATCCTAGATCACCTCATCTGTATACACCAATTTCTCAACAGATTTCAAAACTTAAATTCAGTTGATCCTTGAACCCATAATCTCACAAGTCAAAATGATGAGCTCATAGCTGGGATTGTTCTTTAAGCTTTTTTGACCTATGACAAATGAAGAGCAACACTTGTACAGTATTTTGCAAGAAAAGGACAAGCAGACAATGAGACAAACACGGCCATTTCCCAATACCATAATTGTTTCTTTATAATTATGTATGTGTTTATATTTGGTATAGTTAACATAAAAATAATTATTTTAAACTTTTTTATATTGTCAGAGTCTTTACATATTTTATTTTAAATTCTTCAAATCAATTTAAATGAAAAATATACCCATGCAAAAGTTCTATATGAATCAAATATCCAATTTATATATTATAACCAATTCAATTATATCATCATACATTAAAATAATGCATCAAAGAACATGAAGAATGGAAGACACAAGTCTTACAGCCTGCTGAGCTAACAAAAATCAGAGTATGTTGCATTTTATTAAAACAGTTTCATCAGAATTAAATGAATTTTTTGAGCAAGTGATTGTTCCTGAACTGGCTGAACCACACCTATTTGCTTTGTTCAAAATCATTAGTCTCTTTCTGACTCCTGTCAAACTGGCCTAAAACTTATAGGATATGCATACCTATAGTACAAGTCACATGGGTCATGTAAGCTCAGTTACTGATATAAATTTAAAAAAGAATTTTATTTTGAAATTTAATTGTAATATAGTTATAACAAAGTTTATTCAATCATAATTTTTTAGTAATCTACACATTAACTGTCATAAAATTTCCAGACAAAAATCATCAATCGCTATGGACTTTTACAACGGCATTTCGGCATTACACTGGGTCCAGAAAGTCAATATTGGATTGAACTATTACTAGCGCAGGTGGAATCAAGGTATTATAGCATGAACAAGAAATCACACGCATCTTCATGCATCTCCTGTATGGATGTTCAACTATGAATGAGATAGCGGAGTAACATATGCAGTGGTCCCCCTCATGAACGGCCCCCCTGACCAGCGGCCACTCGCTCCTTACGGCCAGAATCCGTCAGCACCGACGAATTCATGTTCAAAAGTACCCCTCACGAAAGGCCACCCCGCTAACGTGACCAGCGGCCAGCAAATTAGTGCAAAAATATAAAATTTACCCCTCACAAGTGGCCGCATTTTATTTTGTGCTATGTATCCAGCACCAGTATTTTATTCATAACGTGTGTTAAGTAATCCAATTTCTGTTTCCCGATGTCAGGTTTTCGTTACCGAAAGAGGTGTTGACTAAAAAAGTACATGTACCACTAAGGTTAATATTATATCATTTACGGCTCACAAGAAGCCACATTTATTCCATAAAGCCAAGAAAGACTCAAATTTTAATCCATACAAAAAGGTAAGTACATGTAATCCGATTAGCCTTACTGCTGTGTTATCGTGAGATGTCCAGTTTAGTCGCTCTGATAATTGTTAAGATTACAATTACTGAACAGTAGTAACAGCTGAAAAGTGGCGGTATTGATGTACAATACACAAGTCAGCGGGAAAATGGTTTGATAGCCTTTATGGCTTCCCTTAGTTACATGTTGAGCTTGTTCACTTTCATAATTAGTGGCTATTACTACTGACAATAACTGTCAAGATTACAAATCCTAACGGCCGCGAGGTGCTATTGTTCAGGTCAAATCTGCATACATATCTAAGCCATTTTGGCTTCTCTCAATTAGTGTAAAGAAATATAAAAACAATAGGGTACCAGACTGCAACTAATGAATCACGTGACAAGGTTGCTACCTTTAAAAACACATGCCATTTTGTTTAATTGCAGAAAAGTTGTTTTATCAGTCTTGTAGTTGGCAACATTGATGTTTACAACAGGACGTAATTGTCAAGATCACAACAGGGTCAGCATAGGCAAAAGATAGATTTTGTGCAGACACACAGAGAAATTAACCTTGAACTAAATAGGGTACCAGACAAAGACCGAAAAATCACGTGACAACACATTTATCACTTCCTTTACGAAGAAGGCATTTCGGCCGCTCTACAAAAGTTTCATCTGCACAATTAAATCGCATACAGTTAGCAACATCCGAATAAATCATTACCAAACATTCACATGTCATCACGTAAACCGAGACGATTATTTTAGAAAAAAAGTTGGTTGTTCTACTCGACGACATCGGGTGAGATGGGGAGGGAGGACTTGCCAAGCAATTTTAGGTAGAAAAGGCTTGAATGAAACAATTTTATGTTGAAAAGACTCAAATAAACAACATCGTAACCGATAAGGAGGTTATTCAGCAGCAGTGGGAAAATGGAGCAAATGGAAAGAGAATTATGTATCTACCAAGATTTAAATGACGTTTCTGAATGGTTTTGCAATGTGCATGACAACAACACCTGCTCGCATATCACGCTTATGCCAAGAATAAGAACTATTAATGCATATTCAGTTGAAATAAGTCTATTGTTATAACAAGAACCTTTTAATAATTAGTTACTTTTAAACAAAGATATTAAATGAAGATATTAAATGCTTTGAAGAATGTAGCTTTCTTACTACATACATTACATATACTTCTCACAAAAAAATTTAATCCCCCTCTGGAAAGGCCACCCGTCTTATAAGGCCACTTTCCCGGTGCAGAAGGGGTGGCTGTATAAGAGGGGGACTACTGTAATAAGTTTTATTCTTAGCTTGTACAGGTGACATTTCTTCAAAATGATAATTTAGCATGATGTAAAATTTAACAAAAAATAAATCTGAATTGACAACTGTTTTCTAGTCTTTTAAGTAAATGAAAGCACATATTTGCATGGGAAAAATAGGTATTACATATGAATTGAAATAAAAAACATGACATACCATACAGAAGATATATACAAAGTTACATAACTGCCTCCAATTTATTGGACTTGTGTGCCAATTTTTTTCTTCCTGCTGGCATTTTCTCTGGCTCTGTTTATAAATGACAACATTATCGTGTCTGTGTTTATGTTTGTAGTACAACTTTTCCCCAACTACAGGCACATTCAAGCTTACATCATAGCTCGACAGAACCAGATTAAATGAGATAAGCATTTTTTAACAAATTTATACAATAATCTTCAATGGAATGGACTGACAAGGCATAAAATAAAGTGAATAAACGCCATTTAAAGGTATGTGTTGTCCAGTTCTCCAAAATGACACCTGAAGCTGCAAAAAGTGACTTAGAGCGTGTACATGAACTATGTGACTTGTACTATAGGTGCACACAAGTATCTTACAAGATATGCAAACCTAGGTGCACACAAGTATCTTACAGGATATGCAAACTTACATGCACTAAATTACAGGATATGCAAATAGGTGCACACAAGTATCTTACAGGATATGCAAATAGGTGCACACAAGTATCTTACAGGATATGCAAACTTACACGCACTCAAGTAAATTACAGGATTTGCAAATAGGTGCACACAAGTATCTTACAGGATATGCAAACTTACACGCACTCAAGTATATTACAGGATTTGCAAACAGGTGCACACAAGTATCTTCAGGATATGCAAACTTACATGCACTCAAGTATCTTACAGGATTTGCATACCTTGACTGACGATAATCAGTCAAAGGAAACAGGAGACATCACAACTAGGAATACAGACTTAATGGCTAGTTGTATGCTAGTTGGAAGAACTTCTGTGTTTAACTTGTTTATCAATAATTTGAGACATTAATTCCATGAATAGCATTATTCTGCATAAGTGAATAACTCAAACTATCAAATAATCAATGAATGAATATGCTTTACCATATGGAGTTTGAGGTGAAGTGGAGTTTTCAGCTGTAACTTCAAGATGAGTGGTTGCCAAGACAATAATGCACAGCACTGTTCTAATGGTAGCTGTAGCCATAACAGTCATATTTCCTGCATATAAATCTGCTGAAAGAAAAAATTATAATACATACAGGTATGCTTGCGAAAAACTGATCCCTTACTTTCATACATGGAACTGAAACAATATTACTATAATGGGACCATCTCTATATTTTACTCTTCACCTTTCATTTCACAACAACATTTCTTTGTAGTTTTTTTTACAGGTAAAACTACTTTTAATTATCACAGTGTCAACTAATACTGTACTCACAATAGCTGCTACTATTACATGGCTAAGTCTCTTCCTGGCACTAGTCACGAGTTCAAGTTGAAAAAATTTCTACCTCCAATTAATAACTGGAGGTCCAGAACAAAAAACAACATAGTTACAGTCTGATGTCTTAGTCACTTCCATCATTTGAAATATTGTCTTTCTTGGACTTGGATCAAGAGTCCAAGACTACAGACTGTAGAATGGTTTGTTGACAACTTGCCGCCAGGCTGACAGAATTGGTTCTAATGCATAAATGCCTTTGCTCTAATATGCCATCAAAGATAGAATGAAGGAGTGAGACTAGTAACATCCAGGAAGAAATGAGTAATAAAGGGAAAAGATGGACCAACAGCTCTGAGCTGCATGGGTTTTGATTTTCATGATGAAGAGATATCTCTTAGCAAGAGATTGATAAGCTCTTTTGATAGTAAAACTAATCCATCTAGAAATTTCTGAGGTACCACTGAAAGAAAGAGATGTTTCTGACCATTTCTTATCCCTTTGATTTAGCCAGACAAAGAAAATAAGACTCTGAGCAGGCTAAGAAATCTGTGCTGATCATCCCTAGCACAAATGCATCTATGACTGAATTTTAATCCAACTGATTCTTGGCCAGAAAGACTGGCTGGAATGGAAGAGATACCGAATTGAAGTTGCAACCAAAATGAAGCAACCCTATTCCATCAATGAAGCATCAATCCTCCTAGATGACAATAAAGAAAGAAAACCATATTTACGGTAAGGTAAGAAAGAAGTACCCCTACAGGTACATGAGGAACTGATGCCAGAAACCTGTCCTGATTATATCTACCAGCTGACTTGGTGATTAATTTAAGCTGAAAGGAATAACTATGATGTCTCAAATTTGCTAGCAGTAGAAACTGTCAGGCTGGAAATAGGTCTGCTTCTGCCTTCATGGATAGCCTGGCAGAGGCAAGTGGAGGATGAAGTCCTCTCAAACACTCTTGTTATGACTGAGGGTATCACATGTGATAGGAACATGAACCATCCCTCAATTTGTGAAGAAACTGATCCCCACATACTAAATACTGTGACAGTTTGTATGGAGCTGCATTCTCTGAACTACTGAATTCATGACGGGCTATCATCCTGGCAGCCTGCCAGACTGCCACGTCTGGAAGCACAAAGACTTGTATCATCATTTTGCCAGTCATAGTGTGCGTACCTACATAGATTCAAATCAGAGACTAAATAGTGAAGAGCCATCCTTCAACAATGAGAGAAAACTGAAAATGTTTCTTATGCAGCTTGCACAATTTACACAATGAATTCCATTTATATTAGTTAATGTCTTTTTTTGCAGGTCTTAGATACATTTACATTCCTTATGTACAGCAGAAATCCTAATGGTATACAATGCAATGGTCATACAAAGTCTGAAGACTATGATCAACTCACCAAACTATCAATATTTTGTAAAAAAATATAACACTCCATTTTGACAAAACGTGAAGATATCTGTGAAGAGTTCTTTTCTTTGGTGAACATGTATATTCATACACCAAATTTCAAGTTTCCCAAATGATCTATGCCTTACAAAATTACTTTCCATTTGGGCTTTCAGAGCTTCTACACTATCGGATGTGTTGTGTTGCTCATCATTTAACTTTATTTGAACTGACTGTTAACTTATTATTTATATCTTTCATTACACATTTCCCTCCAAGGGACATGATAATCAATAAACGTCCAAAACTTTAAAGGGTAAAGACAGCCTTGTTCATAGTTAACCATTTCAGTCATTCATATTTAAAAGTGAAATGGGTAAATTGGCCCTTCTTTTTTATTCTTTCTAGTAAAATATGATGAGGTTAAATATTTAGAGAATAAAATAATGGAAATCCAATGGGTTTTGCAGCAAGAGAAAGAAAACAAAATAAATCAGACCTAGCCCCTCTCCATTACTGACCTGTACATTTCTCACTTGACTAGAAAATTGTGTGTGCATGTGTGTTGAAACTAGTGCATTCTAAGTATATATATATATATATATATATATATATATATATATATATATATATATATATATATATAT
>JAECUM010093448.1:0-75412 GCA_016617855.1 Megalonaias nervosa | reverse complement strand
CTTTGTTGAATTTCTTCACTATCACAGGTTTTTCATCTTCTTCCTCACTTTCTTCTTGTCTACTTTTCTTCTCTTTCTGGACGTGTCTGGGTTCTTCCTTTTCGGAGGGCACCTCTTCTTCCTGTTCGGAACCCCTCTCTTCCTTCTGCTCCTGTTGTTTCTTAGGGCAGTCTAAAGACCAGTGTCTTTCTCTTGACAATGATAACAGGTATCTTGACCTTTGTTTCTTTTGACGCATGTCTTGCTTTGACGTTGTGGACATTCAGAATACTAATGCCCCTTCTTCTGACAGATATAGCAAGTATCTTGACTTTTATCTCGAAAGGAGAGGGAGTAGTCCGGCGGCTTCTTTGAAGAAAACCTTAGTATGACACCCCGCAAAGCTCTGATCAGAAGCTGGCTCTTCCATTTTTCTGGTAGGATTGAGAGTGAAATGAATACTCAGAAGAAGACATTGACCCTTTATATAGGGAAGACACTGGCCTTACATTGATAAAAAGGGGACCATGGCGTTTAAAATGTAGTCATTTAACTTTTTGCAATCAAGATGAAACGATCGCATCATTTCGTGAAAGAGAAGAAAGTAAGAGGCAGAAACGTGACCTATCGCCTCGCACACTAGCTGACGTCTTGACTCAAATTCATGCCAGCCATTTCGAAGATGACAAGAGTGAACCAGAATCCAGACCTAGAGAGTCTACGTCAAACTAAAGTCCACCACCAGTAACCTCTGAAAACTACTACCACATTCGAGAGACGGATAAACGCTCCTCTAGAAAATTTAGAACCATAGCCTACACGTACACGGTGAAGTTTAAAGATTTCAAGTCCGACGTACCGTTGGAGAAAGCAGAAGAGTTCATCACCGATTTGTGGGATTCTTTGTTAACCACACTGAAAGGGCAATGTTTAGCCAAAGAAGACGATCGCTTGACACTTTCCATTTATCACGACAGTCTGAAGTCCCCCGTTTGGATCGAGTTTAGCAGGCCATCAGAATTGATACCTTTCTAAAGTCATCGACAAGATTCAACACGTACAGCAGTCCAACGACAAGTTTCACATCACCGATGGAAAAGCGACACTGTACATGGCCCACGTTTCTCTTCCCAAAGAGACTGGACGCAAAAAGGTGTTATTGGTAGACGACCTTCGCAGCACAAAAACGAGCCTCGTCCGAATTAACAACCCTCAAGACAAGATGTGTTTAGCCCGTGCCATTGTGGTGGGACGAACGTATACCGTATGTTATTAGTGGACAACCTTAGTAGCATCAAGCGTAGCCTCGTCCGAATTAACAATCCTCAAGACAAGATGTATTTAGTCAAGGCCAACGTGGTGGGACGAACGTATGCCGACAAGAACGACACGGCAGAATGGAAAAGAGCCTGGAAGAACATTTGACAATCGGACCGAGCCAAACAACGAAGAGAAGCCCCTATCTAAAGACACATCCTGTGGCATTCCTGAAATGCAAAAATTGCAAGACGTCTTAGCTCCAAGCTACACATTGAAAGTACACCCTCAAGAAGTGCGCGGGCCTCTGTTGTATCGAGGCAAAAATTTCAAAGACGGAAAATACATTCACGTCTATTATCACGATGAACATTTCAATGCTATTACCAGTATCACCGCATTCCTGGGATACAATTATTATTGTGAGAAATGTGACTATGGGTAGAACAATCGAGAGCAACACAAACATTTTGGATCGAAATGTTCAGGATGTTTGGCCTCTAAACCCTTCCTTGACCAAGGACAAAAACGAGTGCATTGCTCAGCTTCTCAGCGCACTTTTGTCAGCCCTACCTGTTACCAACAACATTGCAAGACGCAAGGTTCACAGCAGAAAAGTGCTTGTCAACTCCTGAAATGTTGTTCTGCTTGTGGACAAGTCATACGTACCAATAGTACCAAAGCACACATTTGTCGAGGAAAGAAACAATGTCACATTTGTCACCGAATCGTGGACTTGGAACACGAATGCTACATTCAAAAATACCAACCCCAACAGGAGGAGGAAGAAAATGACAAGAAGAAAGGCAGTTTCGTCTTTTTTGATTTCGAATGCATGCAAGAGACTGGCATTCACATTCCTAATTTCTGCCTGGCTCACCGAGCGTGCGAGAAGTGCATCCAAGAACCTATCTTTTGCCATTGCCCCTACTGTAGCAAGATTCCTGGAGGACGTGAAAAAATCTTTCGAGGACCTAACACGCTGGCAGATTTTGCCCAATGGATCTTAGACCCTATCGACGAGACGTGGAGTCAAGAGGACATCGAACGTTACGGAGATTGCCATCGCAATGCCACGGTGATGGCTCACAATTTCTCGGGATACTATGGACAGTTACTTCTGAAATACTATACGGAACAAAGTACCTAACATCCTAAAGTCACCTTGAACGGAGCCAAAATTATCTCTATGGAAGTGGGACAAGTGCAGTTTAAAGATTCGATGAGTTACTTGGCCATGCCTATGAGTCGAATGCCTAAAACATTTGGAATGACAGAAATGGCCAAAGGCTATTTCCGCAAGTTTTACCGAAGCAAATCATCACGCCGTTCTGACCCATTTGCGTGATGCTCACTACTACGACCCCGACAACATGCGCACCGAAACAACAAGAAGCTTTCTATGCTTGGTACCACACTCACGCCTCTGACGCCTTCGACTTTCAGGAAGAAATGTTACAGTATTGTCGTTCCGACGTGGACATTTTACGGCGATGCTGTGGGAATTTTCGAGAATTGTTAATGGAGCACGGAGGGATGGATCCTTTGAAAATAGCTTGCACCATTGCTAAAGCATGTTCCTTAGTGTACCGCAAACGATTCGTGCCCGAGAAGACCCTGGTTGTCATACGCCCTCACACGACCAATTTTGTCAAACGTCAATACTTGGTCAACGCCCTACGCTGGCTACATGACTTGTGCGACAAGAAAGACAAATGGATCCAACTTGCCAGAAACGGAGGAGGCGAAAAGACCATCGGAACGTATTCGGTGGACGGCTGGGACTTAGGGAACCCTAAGATCGCGTACGAGTTCAACTGTTGATTATTTCACGGATGTCCGATTTGCTACCCTCAATGGTACACTAAAAATGAATTTTTAAAACGTACTATGGAAGACTTGTACGAGGCTACTTGTCAGCGATGCTTAAAGTGAGAACAGCAAGGATACCAAGTGGTGGAAATGTGGGAACACGAGTACGATCACCGTTTGAAAACCGATCTCGAGTATAAACGCATAGTGTAAAGTTACAAGCTGGTGAAACTCTGAACCCGTAGGACAGTTTATAAGGAGGACGGACTAATGCCACCTGTTTGCTGTACCACGCCGACGAGGAGAAAGGACAAGAAATCAAATACTTGGACGTGTGTTCACTGTATCCTTACGTGTGCAAATGTTGTCACTTTCTCGCTTGGCACCCAGAATTGCTGACGGATCACGTCGACCTGGACAACATTCGACAATACGAAGGATTGATTAAATGTAAAGTCTTGCCTCCCACGGGTTTGTATCATCCCGTTTTACCTCACCATTGCCATGGAAAACTGATGTTTCCCTTGTGCCGTACTTGTGCCGAAATGTGCAACCAAGACCAACCTTATCAGCACACCCAGGACGAACGCGCCTTGACAGGAACGTGGGTCAGCGTGGAATTGTTTAAAGCTCTGGACCTGGGACACCAATTGTTAGAAGTTTACGAAATTTATCACTTTCTCAAGACAGAACATTACCACAAGGGTGACGAGACTCAGAAAGGCATTTTCGCAGACTACGTGGATGCCTTTTTGAAACTGAAACAAGAAGCCAGCAGCTCTCCTTCCTGGTGGCAAACTCCCGAAGACGAAAAGAAATTCAAAGAGAAATACTTGGAGCAGGAAGGCATCACTTTAGACCACATCGAGAGAAACGAAGGAAGGCGATCGTTTGCCAAAGTGATGTTAAATTGTTTGTGGGGCAAAATGTCACGACCGTATTTACCCAAGACGGAATATTTGACAGAACCTTCCCGCTACTTACAGATGATTCACGACAAAACCAAATACACAAAACATGTGGACGTCCTTCGTGAGGACTTGATCCTGGTCAATTACAAAGAAGAACTGGACTTTGTACAAGCCGACGAATTTGGAAATGTCATCATTGCAGCCTACGTGAGAGCCCATGCTCGCTTAAAATTTTATGAAGCTTGACACCAATGAGGAGATCGTGTGCTGTATTTTGACACGGATAGTTGCATCTACATCGATCACCTGGGTCACCGACACCCTGCCATCGAAGGAGACCGTTTAGGAGCCTGGACGGACGAGCACTTCAACGACAAGATTCTAAGTTTTGCTAGTGGCGGTCCCAAAACTTACGGATACGAATACCGGGACCCCCAATGAGAAGTGCACACCGAGTGTAAAGTGAAAGGATTGACTCTTAATTATCGCACCAGTCAAGTGGTAAACTTTGGGGTATTGAAAGAAGGCATGCAGTCTGGAGAGGATCAAGATTTTAGTGACCACCTACCAACCTTACAAGATTGTACGTTTAGCCACACACCAAATGTAACGGAGAAGATGAGAAGATGGTTGAGAAGAAGAAGGGAGGAGAGAAGTTAGAAAAAGTTAAACGGCCCTTTCAGGGCCATTCCATTGCCTCGAAAAGATATATATTCTCTCTTGCCTAAAAAAAAAAATTTAGTCGATTTTTAGTGTGATACATTTATGTTCATAAATCTATGTTTGTGTAATATGTCTGCCTCTAACCACGTCTCTATGTCTATGTCTCTATTTGTCCCTAGAATAGCGCGTATTCAGGTCAGCCCCTTGCCACACTGTTCTGCCAGATTGAAGTCAGCCACTTGCAACATTGTTGACAGTGTCCAGTACCGTGACGTTACTCCTCTCCAATTCCTATTGACCCTAGACAGGCCCAATCCATTGTCGCTATACATTCCCTATGTTCAATTCCCATTGACCCTAGAGTAGCCCACCCATGTTAAAGTCCCCTAGACCCTATAGTGCAAACGACCAAATTTAACACTAAGACCGGAGAGACCTATAGTGCCCCCACTCACTACTCGCAATCATGAAGCCAACATGCATATGGTAAAAGAAAGCCTTTCGTCTTCATCCGCCTGGTTTAATTTTAAGTGGCAAAACTGCAAGTTTGTTGTCTGCTCGAATTGTCGAACGTCATACTCAGTGAAATTCTCTTTCACCTATCTGTATAGACAATTGACAAGTCACCACGCTCAAAAATTGTGCCCATACAAGTTCTCTCTTGGCCAAAATCCAATATAATATAATATTTAATATGTGACACATGTTACAGATAAACTGGTGAATGGTTTTCAGTTTTTTGTGTCCCTCTACACAACCTGGTGTCCCTGTTCCTTTCTGATGCCCCTAATCTCAAATCAGTTAATGCGCATGAACATATAGTTTCTGAGGAAAATTAAAGGTTAAATTTACTGTTAAGAATAGCGGGCTTCTATTTGTCCTTCTTACCCCTCTGTGTCAAATTTTCAAGTGTTGCCATTAGTTTTTCTACTTAAAAAGACAATGAAGAAAAATGAGAATTTCCTATCAATATTCTGAATTTTCAGAATGGCAATCAGCACGCGAGTTTTTTTTGGCAGCCGAGTTCACACATTTTGAAGAGAAATATCGATTTAGTTCAGAAGTTAAGAATGCAGCACTTTTACCTAAAGTTGATATTAAATTTTTCTTTTGTCTGCTACATGTCACCGCAAAAACCTTTGATCCACTGGGTATACAATTTAATGGAAACTATTATCTCCATGAATGTATTCCTATACCAAATTATCCCTCGATTAAACGGACCAAACTCCATAATGGCTCTGATTATTTAAACTGGTATTAAACAATTTTTTAAATGTAATTATACCACACTATTTTGGGTGAAGAGGCCGCAGCACAACTTTATTACAGATTAGCAAAGCAGAAAATATGACTGGGCTCGGGGAGTTACTAAAACTTGTCCTCTTAAATAGAAACCTTCTGGTTATTCCAATGGAAGACTAAAGTTCAAACTGGAGAACCAATGATCCGGGACTATATCACTTTGTACCACAAAACTTCTCTGAATGGTCCATCAAAAGCTGTAAGCAATACCTGATCTATCAAAGCAATAAGACACACTCAAGTGCAAGAGTGATGTCCCTTCCGTCTAGAATTTTGCAACCATGTTGCGAGCGAGGATAACACATTGCGCATTTTGTCGTTTTTCACTCGCTCACTCACTCACAATAGAATGCAGTTACATATATATATATATATATATATATATATATATATATATATATATATATATATAGACTTTTAGCGTGCATAAAAAAATCCAGTCAACTTCCTGCGAACGAGCCAATGAGAATCCGGTGCTTTGTCCGGTGTTTGTATTGGAATTTGTTTAATATTATACCTCTATTTTCTACGAACCAGTGTAGAAAAATTGAGTATATGTGGTTTGCCCGGACAAGACTGGGTGAAAATGAAAGTAAGATATTTAGAATATAAATATTGTGAGAGCTTATCCTAGTTTTAACTGAAAACCAAACAGGCACTGCTTTATTGATAGAATTTCAGCTCTTTTTTTTTGTTGTTACAGACTCGAGTTTGAAAGGCTCATTACTGAAATCAGCACCCGACTCTTTGGTGCGGTATTGAAAGCACGCTTCCAATACATGTAGATCCAGAAAATGCCTCGGATCTCACTGGATAGTTTCGTATTTTTGACAAGGTAGAAGGCATGAACCTAATTATCATAAACCTAGCATTTATAAATTCACACAGAAGCTAAATCTATAATGTGGTTTAGGTTTACTTTGAGTTAGGCTTGAAAATGGGTTGGCTTGTTTGGTGACAGCCTGTCACAGTTAGACTAGCATAGGAGATCAAATGCGTAACTGTTACTGCAAATGAACAACCGACTTGGTTTACGTATTTGCGTATGTCTGCTAGAGAACTAAATATCTAAAAATGGAGATGGTTGAAGGGTGATGAAAAGTATGCTAATTTGATATAGTACTAGTGTACTTTATTCATGCATAAGACACATACTGATTCTTTTAGCTGCCTTGTCACAGGAAAATATTTAAAATAGCTCTTTGATGTCGAAAATGATTGTAAAAAAAGAGGGGTTGGTGGCAATGTTGATTCAGTATAAAAGCCACCAATTGTATAAGGAATTAACCTGATTGCCATAGTGAATTTCTCACATGCATGCTTTCTAAAAAAATCATTAGTTCGTGTTTATTTTTATCTTCAGTGTAAAATTATTCTCATTTTTCTGCAATAGGTCATTGTCGGATACAAATTCTCCAGATAAACTGTCCATTGAGACCTCAGGTGTTCTCAGAGAAGCTATCAAGGATGCGTATATATGCTTCAAAATATAACTTTAATGATGATTTTAAGTTGTTGAATTTTTAATATCTTTCTGTCTTACTATGGGAACTGAATTAGTGCAGTGAGCCTTATACCTGTAATGTATACGGCTACGGTGCAAGTCACACGGGTCATGTATGCACATTTACTTATTTTAAACTTAATGTAAATTGTTCTTTTAAATTTTAACACTAATTTTCTTTAACCAAAGTCTATTTTATCCTAATTATTGAATACTCTGCACCTTAACTGTCATCAATAAACTTCCAGACGAAAATTAATGATCTCTGTGGTGTTTCACAATTGTGGCCATGTGCTAAATATGTTTTAAGAAAAGGGCACTTTGAGTGGAATCGTCACAATATAGGGTAGTACGAATTTGTTTATCAATATGTGTAGCTTTCATTGTGACATCACAGCGCGTGACATTCAATCTGTGGAGTGTACTGGATCACACCTTTAGGTTCATTCGTC
The DNA here is from genome assembly GCA_016617855.1 of Megalonaias nervosa. NCBI lineage: Eukaryota > Metazoa > Mollusca > Bivalvia > Unionida > Unionidae > Megalonaias > Megalonaias nervosa. The sequence continues at coordinate 67,529 of JAECUM010093448.1, read as the reverse complement.
CAAATATGTCTACGTACTTTAACATTGATTTTGCTGTATGCACTTCTCAGGGTGTTTAAATAATGACCTTCCAAATGACTGGACTTATAAGAATCCAAACGAAGTGAATACTTGCCACTTAAGGTATGTAAAATCAAATTCTAAAAAATGACACCCTTTACTGAAATAGTCAGTGTTGAATGCCTACATGACCAGGGCCGTAGAGAGCGATCACGGGCCCTGGGGTAAGAAACACCTGGGCCTCTCCTAGTTCTTGTTCAAACAAATTTTTTCTTTTATAAAATTAAAAAGTGTTGTTCGAACCGGGGCCCCTTACAGGCCCGGGCCCTGGGGATATATCCCTGGTTGCACCCCCCCCTCCGTTTTGTTGGCCCTGTACATGACATGTGTGGCTTTTACTATAACCCTGGCGTTTATGAGAGTGACACTGTACCACTTCATCTCTGCGATTCCCCCTGCTCTATGGAATGAATTTAATGTCTTGCTTGTTTGTTGACTCTTCCTTTCACATACTCTGCAAAGTAGATGCGACATGGACATTAACATAATACATAAATAAAGACACCATTTGGTTACAGGCAACTAATTTTATTGGATACAAAACAGTCCATGTGTTGAGACATATTAAACACTCTCAGTAAAGAAAATAAACAAAGGACTCCCAAAGTCTTAGAATATATAACTCACAAAGAACAAATGTTACATTTTACTCGCATTTACTCTCAACCTTTACCTAATTATCGCATTGCAAAGAAATGTATCCATACTAAGTGAGCCTTATGCTTGCTTGACATTATCACAATGTAATAGTCAGACATATAAATTCTGTGTGAGTGATATGAATAAGACCATTGGAATCCTATTCAAATATGAACTCAATCCTACCTGTCTCCGTTTCATGACAATTGAAAATCAGCGGTCAAAGGGCATCTTTAAACAATGTTCAAATCTTTATCTATGCATAGTTTTTTTAATGTAAATAAATACTTTCACATGGATAAAGGATTTTAAAGGCCTTTGTAGATTATAAAAAGAATGAAACATGAGGACAGAAAAAATAATTTTATTGAATTGTAATTCTGACTAGAAAACCAATACGCATAAAGATGTGCTGAAAGTTATACCTTTCAGACACTCTACCATTGTAATGGATGATAATTCACATCGAGTGAATCAATAGCTATAGCGTATTCTTTGTCTTCTCACTTACAGGGTAAAGCCTGCAATCAGACATTTCTCTCCGAAATGGCCGCCATTTTAGCTCCGAAAGCCCTGGAAAATCTTTGTCTACCTCAAATCATTGTGCACAACGTAATTATTTTAATTATGGATACAATCTCTTAAAACAGCCGTTACAATGGAAAATACGAAAATCGAACATTTGTACAGTTCATTGCCAAAATGGGACTATGATTTTCGAAAAAGTAGAAATAGAAATAAGTGATGCCGATACAAGGTCTTGTTATGTCCACTCTAATACTATTTCGGATTGTTCAGTCACCTTGAAAAACAAAAATATTATTTCAAATTATGCAGACTTTGGAGTATCAGAATTCACGATGTTTGCGTACGAAAACTGGTAAACTCTCAATGTGAACTTTTTAAGCATGGTCCCAGCATACCTACGTACTGTCACAAATCAGTTACATTTTCAACTGTTCTCTCTGTGTGACATTCAACGCAGATTTTTTCATTAGCGTTCATTAATAGCTCCACATCGTCATGCTTTTAGTTTTAACCATCAAATAGGAATGCTATTTACTGTATATCATCATTCAAGAACTACAAAGTTCAGTGTGACTTTTCTTTGAAATATCTAGTGCTGAACCATAAATAAAATGTGTAAGTAACTGATTTCGTAAATAAATCATGCCCTTGATCTAATAATGCTGTTAACTGTACAATATGAAGGGTACTTACTGTACACTATGAAGGGTACTGTACAATATGAAGGGTACTGTACAATATGAAGGGTACTTACTGTACACTATGAAGGGTACTGTACAATATGAAGGGTACTGTACAATATGAAGGGTACTGTACAATATGAAAGGTACTGTACAATATGAAGGGTACTGTACAATATGAAAGGTTCTGCTATTTACAGCTAGCAGTGATCTGCTGTAAGAAATGGAAGTTGACACAAATAAACATAAGAAAAAACAGGAGAATTATAATTTTCACCGTCGTAGATCAAAAGCAATGCAAGAAAACAAATAAACTGCACATCCAAAACAAAATGCTAAAATTAATGTTACTGTTATATTGAAAATCTATGTATTATTATCTGCATATCTAATATTTGTATTTGAATTAAGTGCTTATATGTAAGTTATAGCAGTTGGTAATCTAAAATAGATTACAACAAATATCAAGGTTATAAAATTTGTGATTTACAGATGTATCTACCTTTTAATAAGAATGTGACACTACCTATATTCTGCAATACGAGATTACCTCCTTCAAGGCTAAGAAATAATGTCCTTAGTAGCACCGTTTTATATCTATATTGTGTTATATATATATATATATATATAAAGAGAGAGAGATATATCATCAATAGATCTATGTCATCATGTATACAAGAGGACAAATAAACATTGTCAACGTGCCTCTCTAAGCTGACACACATATTTGTAAACCATACTGGAGAATGAAATAGGTTATTGGATTAAAAGTTGGAAACTGAAACAACATTAAAATGCTGTTTGTTATACTATACTGAATAAAATTTGCAATTTATTCCAGACCAAACAAAAATAATTAGCTAACAACTTTCATGCCATCATATTTATGGATAGCATTAGATACTGAAACTGGTAAAACCATTTTTAAGTCCTATTCCTAACATACTGATAAGAGTTATTTCCCATTTGCATTAAATACAAGAAACTAAAAAAACAGGTACTAGAAAGAGTTCTGGAAATACTCCCTCCACATATTTGAAAACAAAATATTTACCATGCTTCATTTCCAGCTGAATCCAAATTTGTTATTAAACCATTCATTAACACTACTATTTAAAGTATCGGGGGTTATGATAAGCAAACTGAAATAAGAAAAACATACGTAATATACATACTTCGAGATAAAATATATTTCAATAAAAAATAAAGAAGTGTATTCATAAAAGTCCTCTAAGAAGCTTTCTACGTAAAGAATATAATGTAGTAATACTAGTTGTATGTAGGAACAGACATACCTGGTGACACCCCTTATTTGTGCAATGATAACAACCCCCTCCGTCTGACTTAAAAAACGGCTTTAAAAATTAAACTTAATCATAAAGAATTCTAAAATGACCATGACCAGTGGTACTGGCACCCAATGATACCTATTTCCCCCTATGCTTGTCTATACATTAGACTCGGCCATTCTTATTATTTATATTTCTAAATATATATTCAGGATTTTATGTCTCCCTTTGAATGCCATAAGTCAACACCTCACCATTTAATCCTGTAGTTGTCATGCACTGAATAAATTTCAGCTACAAATCTGAGTTAATATTAAAGCAGAAAAAGTACTTTTAGAGTACTGTCTGAGATGAGTTGTAACACAACAGAAAAAGTACTTTTAGAGTACTGAGATGAGTTCTAACGCAACAGAAAAAGTACTTCTAGAGACTGTCTGAGATGAGTTGTAATGCAACAGAAAAAGTACTTTTAGAGTACTGTCTGAGAGGAGTTGTAACGCAACAGAAAAAGTACTTTTAGAGTACTGTCTGAGATGAGTTGTAATGCAACCCTAACTCCTCAAGACACTAATAAAACAGTCTGTTGATATGCTTTACAGGGTCCTTCCTATCTGGATACACTCCACATGCAATCTACATTGCAACACATTTTCACGTATAAAGTATTAATATTTCTTTATAAAGGTTATTATTGAATAATAATAAATATATGTATCTATTCAGAAGGGTTTTGTTGTTTTTTCACTAACTGGGTAATTTGGTTTATCAAAGTTTCATTTCTTGTCTCTGGCATATCATCTATTTTGCCTCATTTGTCCGATGTGCTGTTGTTTTAGTTCTTGTTTCACATTCATGTTCTGAGTTTGATATTTTCAGAATTTTCTTTCACTTTTCAAACACTAATAACTGCAGCTTTGCTTCCGTTCTGTAATCCTATGTTTATTTCTTTCTCCAATTTTCTTTTTAATTCTGTTCTCATTTTTGCAAATAGTTTTGTCAAACGTTCTGACTCTACCCTGTCTAAGTTTTGTTTTGCTAGCATAAGCTGATACCTTGGCTTTTATCAACCCCTTTCAGAGTCAATTTAATTTCTTGCAAGTCCCTCTGGATTTTGTTAACATTACTCAGTTCTTCATTGTCTATAGATACATTTTTCTTTCCTTTGTCCCTGCAACCTTGAGTTGAGGGTGGTCTGAACTGATTTCACAGTATTGCTCAAGATTCTAACATCAGAGTTGCAACTAATGAAATTCTTTGCAATTCAAAAGTCAGTGGACTTGGCTGCTAATAACCCAAAGACTGAATGTATATAGCTAAGCACAAAAATACAATAGGGGGCCGTCTCAAATATTCTGATTAGGTCCCAAAAATATCCTAGAAATTGTGTCAACAGTTTTCTCCATGAAACAAAAAAAAAATCTGATTTCCTTCTAAACTGTTTATTCCACAGAATGTAGAGATGATATCCCAAGGAAAAACATACTAATATTTGCAACCTTAATTGCCCAATCACATGATAACCTATAGAGAAACAGTGAGAGCGAGTTACACATCTAGCTTTTGGCTATGGTAACCTCTTAATCCCTCTTTCTTGAGAACACCTGTATCCAGAAGCACGAGGTTTAAGTTTTAAAAGGATGCTAGAGATGGTGTAATTGATGTAAGATTCACAACTATGCCACTTTACAAATATTACATTTACCTTGACCTTACTGTTGACTGCGTCATGAATGATCTTTTTGGCATATGTCAAAGTACAAGGACTAACCTTTCATTAGGCATAGCGTTAGTAATTTTGCTTTTGATCCTTAGTTTATCCTGCAGTTCAATATTTCACTGTCTTCCTAAACTATTACTGACTTCAGGTTGACCCCATCTCTTGATTTCTTTTGATGTCTTCTTGTGAAGATCTGTGTAACCACCAGTTATGTCAGATTCTTTGTCTGATGTACCAGGACTTGGGTTCAAAACTCAAATTACAGAGGCCTACAGATCATTGTTCAACTGTCATTTACATATCAATTATTTTCTTATTCCATAAATAAACTTAGGATAATTATTTCCGTTTTGGAAAGGGAGAAGCGTTTTTTGCATCACATAAGGATCGACGCAACAGTATGAAGATCCAATAAAAACAGGGCAAGATAATTTATTTTGACTGACGAGGCAAGGCAATAAAAATGATGACTTTCAAAGTACAATGATCTGCAAATACTGCTAGTATATCAAATGATTTACCAATGGTATGTGAATACACATATGTGGCTTTAATACTAGATTACTGCTTCTATACTGTCTAGAACAGAAATGAATTTCCACATATTAATCTTAATAAAAGAACAAAATAATAAGAAATATACTATTAATCTCTGTTCTGAAATTAAACATGTTTCATCAAATTCACCTCTACTTTCCCTTTAATCTCTGTCTCATTCATAAGGGATAAAAAGAAATGAGGAAATATGTGGAGTGTGAGAAGAAAGAATCTGTGCTGGAGGAAAATCTTGAATTGGAACTTACACCAAGTAACCTTGAAGAACTTGAGTCATAATAGTATCTGTACACTTTCCATGGGATTCTTCCACACTAGTACGCAATGCACAATACTTAGTTGCAACAAACTGTTGGGATCTGATGGACGTAACTGTAAATTCCCTGGCACACACATACTGAATCAATTTGAAGCTTTATTTAATTTTTGTTAAACCTATAATAAAAAAAAAAAAACAAAATGAAACCCACACCAGATCGTTTCTAAGTCTTAAATTGTCTAAATGCCTCTCTTGCTCTCTGGATCTATGATAGCAAAACAGACTTAATCGAGCAACAGAGAAACAATGATTGACGATAATTACTTATGGTGAATCCCTCTATTCACACCCACCCCTACCCCTTTGTTGGTTGGTCTGCCAGCAAGTCAGTTTGACCCAAATTTATCCAAATCTCTCTCTCTCCTTTTCTCTGAACAAACGTCACAAGCCACTGCAGAATATCCGTTAAAAGGAGCGTAGTGGGAAATATGAACATAAAACTAACAGACAAAGGGACAAAGGAAGAGAGAGAGAGAGAGAGAGAGAGAGAGAGAGAGAGAGAGAGAGAGATGAAGGATAAAAACATCTTATAGTCAGTAGCAACTGACATGGTTCCATTATTTGTTGATTTTCAAATCATGTATCTTGTAAAATTATTCAGTACATTCATTGTAGATGAATCCAGTCAATCATCCTTGATAAATATCCTTTGTTTTCATCATCTGAAGAAGAAATTTGTCTTTCATGCTACAGTCTGTAGATAGTGCCTTATATCATAAAAGTTTTTATCTTTTGCTTTATGATCTTGTAACATACTGGACACAATGAGCACTTTTCAGCACAAATATGACAAAGACAGTGATGTGTGCAGGGTAGGAAGAGGATGTTTTTTGCTTGAACTTTGCACTTCATACATGTGACGATTGACTTCAGAGATTCATTCTCTCTCAGAATTGTTCTTATGTCTGAAAAGAAAACAATATATTTTTATAAGTATCTGACAATCATATTTAAGAGTCATGCTTATATATCCTAAAATGCATGTCATCATAATGAGGGTCAAAATGGAAGCTTAAAATCAATCCAAAATATTGCTGAGTTTTAAAATTTGTAATATGAGACTGTATGTGAAAACAAACAAAGTGTACAATAAATAAGTAAACTCATATATGCTCAGTTAGTAAATAAATTAATCAAGATTTTCAGCTGACTCTGTATCATTCTCAATTATATTAAGATTGTGATGGAATAATCAAGTGATATGTATTCTAAAGTGAATCTAAAATAATCATGACCAAGTTCTGTGGAAGTATAAAAGAAAGAAACATTCCATATAAATTTCAAAACCTGAAATGTACTTTTCCGCCATAATCGTGCCTTTGTCAATATGGCATTGTCCAGAACTCATTAAAATAATTCACAACAGTTCCAGAATAATATGACAGTCCAAATAATGAGCATTTTTTATTTTCACCAAACAGTCCACACAAATGTTTTTCTTCTCGAATAATATCTAAGTATAATAGATGCTTCATAAGGTCACTAGCAGATGATATTCTGCCCATTTTACCTGGATGATGGGGAACCTGGCAGTTTCTCCTATATGTGATCACCAAAACTGACCATTTTGAACAAGGCACAATGAAGCAAAATCAACTTATAAATTACAAATATAGATACTAACAGAAAGCCTGATTTGTGTTCTGTTCATGTATGTATTTTTTGTAACAGTATCTTGAAATTCAATGAATTTATTTCAACTTCCAAACACCACATAAAGTCAACGGTAAATCTGCCAGGATACCACAAATATGGCTGCTGATGATGTCATTCTGGAACTATCTATATATTACAAGTATTAATATTAGTACCCTTACTTCATCGAGGCTACGTAACATCATAACTAATATATTACAAGACATAATTATGGTACACTGTATGAAAAATGTACATTTATTTTTATTATTAACCTGGACCTACAGGTCAAAATACTTGGCAAAAATGGACAAAATCCATCTGAATTAGAACCAGAATAAAAACACAAAACAAACTGAAAAATTATTGATATTCAGCACTCAATTTAACTAATCTACATTTATAACTTTTGCTGAATAATCATGAAGTCCACAAATTCTGCAATGAGGTGTTGGTTTGTTGTTTTTCTGTTTTGAAGCTTAAAAGACCCATCTGCTCTATGAATTTTCATCAACAAGTCAAACCGTAAAAGCCTGTTTCATGTAATATCTGGCTTTTTCCTTTAAAAATATAGACTGGTCTGCTCACTAACTTTCTTAACTACATATTGAATCGGGGGAAGGCTTCAAATTAAAGAATCCAGTCTCTTTTCTTGGAAATGGGTCATGTACATTTGCAATAAATAGCAAATTAGGAAAGTACATGTAGATCTCTCATGGACAAATTAGCTCTTACCCTGTTCTTACATTGCAGTCTTTCTTTTTATAATATTCTCAAATTTTTACGATAAGTGGAATTACAGAGATGACAAATAAATGACAAAACAAAACTTTTTATTTCTTTATTTTTATTTTATATATTTAATGTAACTGAAAAGCGTAATCCATATACAGGCCAGCGTAAGATCTAATTCGGTGAAAAAAAAGTATAATTATTACACCAAAAGTATAAGAGATGGAATGTATGGAGAATGAAGGTTTGACGTAAGCCTTAAGGCTTCTTCCACAAAGAGAAATTACAGAAACGTGATATATTAATCAATATCTGCCAATGTTGATAATTTAGTGGGACTTGTAGCAAACTGGTTTTGTTATTTAGTGCCATCAAAGGAAACAATGGGTGAATACCACTATCCCATAGCTTAGATTCATCACTAAGATTTTAGTAAAAATGAATTTTGGTAGAGATTTACCTTGCAAAGGGTGTTTGGAGGTTTGTTTGATATATATGTACTTTGCTGCTCAACAACTGGTGGAATCAAATCCCGCATGCAACAATAAGCCATGCCATGATGCATTTAAAAAAAGTTTATTATTACAGGGGTCAAGCTAGACTTGAATTTCAGGGAGAGTGACTTCCCTTTTTGGACAGAACAGGAAGAAGTGAGAGCTTGACAAGGAGAAGAAGTGGAAGCAAAGCAAGATACACAAAAGATATATATATATATATATATATATATATATATAGTGCATGTACATGTGCTTTCATTCTCTTATTTTAATTATGCCCTCTATTTCTCAGTATGCATATCTGCATTTAACATTGGTTTCATGCAATATTTTATTTTCAAGTAGAAACTTTCTGAATTGTATGTATATTATAAACACATTTTGTAGGCACATAAAAATTATCATGATTGTATGCAGTTTATTTGGGCTACAACTTAAAAGCGCTGTAGAAGCTATACATTGTAATGAATTTTAACTTATAATAGTAACTAGATTATAGTATTGTAATTACAAATTAGTAAAAATACTTAATCAGAAAGAGGGAAAATGTCTAATAATATATATTGAAGGTCGACACACTCATACTATACTACTCTAACAAGTCAAAGCTATGCATATTAGTAGCCATCACTATTAACCTAGGCAGCAAGCTATAACAAGGCAACTATTACTGAAAAAAAGAGAAAAGCTGTATATGCATTCACAACTGCAACTCTGAATGAGCGAAATGTACTGCACAGAAAATATGCTAAACACTCGTGTGCATTACTCATGCAAATGACCGATAAGGGGCTGTAAGGCAGTTATAATTACAAAACGAAGTTCAAGGGAAAAATGCATGCAGAAGTGACTAAGTACATAATAGTATAAACAGGAATTATTGTGTAGTATGATCGTGAAACTTAGTATTAATATTAACATGGATAACGTTGCGGTGGACATGATTTAATGAACAAGGATTTAGCTTTTCAGAATGTAATTACTGGATAAGTTCAAGGCAATGGCTCAACAGCTATATCCTTGTAATTATACATATGCACCAACATACACATACACACATACACACACACATTGGCCTAAGGTATTTATCCATGTAGATCAGCAGGTAGTTGTTTACTTGTTAGCTTTTTGTCCTTGTCTGCTTAAAATTTGTTAATCAAATATTTGTCTAAATTCTTCAGTTTTATGCTTATTTCTATGCTAACTTACTGCCAGCATTATTTTTTATATTGTTTTCTGTAAATATACAATTCGAAGCTCTTCTGATAATCTTATAATTTACATCATAAAGTATTTTTAAAAAGTAATAAATGAAATTGTAAGAAAGGGTGCAAAATATCCACGAGATATGGATGAGACTATAACAGTGTGATTGAATGAGATCAGATATGTATTCTAATAAGACAACGCACCTGACAAAAAGCAATTTGGACTCGTGAATCTGACCTGAAGATATGGGTGTCGCATTTCTAAATAATTAGCATGCAGAAGTTAAATTTTACTGCCCTGGTGGCCTAGTGTTTAGAGACTGTACCTCGGATGTAGGAGGTTGGGGGTTCGAACCCCAGCCGAGTCATCCCAAAGACTTATAAAAATGGCATTAACAGCTGCCTCGCTAAGTACTCAGTTTTAAGAGGTTACTGTTAGGACTGGTTGGTCTGGTGTCAGGATAATGTGACTGGGTGGGACATGATGCTACATGTCTGCAGCATGATGCCCCAGTACTAGACCTCGCAATAAACTGCTACACTGCAGACATTATAGTGTTATGACCGAAAAATTGTTAAAGCTAAATTAAAATGCAAATCACACACACATACACTCAAAGTTTAATTTTTCTAAAACTTTTCTAGTAGTCTCACAAAATATTCAAACCGTCAATAGCACACTTTTGCATTCAGTCTGTCTTTTACAATATAAAAATGTGAGCAGCCATCTATAGCCACATAATGGCTTAGCTTTACATTAAAGATTCATTTTCTTTTCAGTCTAACGTTTAAGATTTTTGGTGAAATATTTTGTGCAAAAAATGTGAAAGGGCTAGATCTTAAAATCTTATGGCAAGCCTTTCAGTATGTGATAAATGGTATTTGTGTCAATTAAAATATGCAGATTTGGCAAAACTCAAATGCTTATTTTCTTCTGGGCTTTCTGATACTGTTATAAAGTAGATTACAATACCTTCTGTAGTAGACTGTGTGGATCTGGAGCTCTGAGATGGTATTCGAGGTAATTCTGATCCACCGTCTTTTGGCAAATGTTCTCCTCTGTCCTCCTTCTCCAATATAACTTCTATGATGTCCTGTGCTGTATACTCCCTTTTGCCTGATAAAGACTGATTGTTTTATTATTTATGTTGGCATATTTAGATATAATCTGAAGAATATCTGAGTACATAAAGTTTATTAAAAATTTCAATAATCAACCCAAATACAATCATAATAACTACACATTTCATGGCCAAACAAGCTCAACTTAATACATGTACGTGTATAAATCGCTTTTAGCCATTACTGTTGATTCATAATGCTATCAAGTAACTATTGATAAATCTAAAAACTGAAACCTTATTTTTCTCCCTCATTTTGGGTCTTTCTCATGACTGCTACTGTCATCAGCCAAATAATTCATAATGTATGGTCCCTCATTTTGGGTCTTTCTCATGACTGCTACTGTCATCAGCCAAATAATTCATAATGTACGTAGAACTTCACATTAATACAAACAACATCAATTATTTGAAAATGCATTTCAATTATAAATGTTCTTTAATGTTCAAACAACTTTTGATACTGATCTTTACATACATACAGTTCTGCCTTGAAATTACTTGAATTCTGAAGGACAGCAAATTTGGAGCTGGCATTTTACAACTGATCGACCGCTAACGATCACTGAAAAGGACTCATGTAACAATTCAGGAAGAAGTACATAAACTCACTATGTACCTTTACTTATTAATTCTTCAACAGCAATGGCGACTGTACTCTTAGAATATCCTGTCTGAATGACAATTTGTGCAGCATCTGTCTCCAGCTGACTTGGCTCATCTACAAACCAATGATATTTATATTTGTAACATTTCATCATACTGCTAAATATATATGATGGTAACAGAGAAAATCACATTATTAAAATATCTGCGTTGACTGTCTTTTCCAATGCACAAGGATTAAAACAATCATAAATTTACCTCTCACAACAGAATTATATATGACACATCAGACCCATCCCTGCAACATTCACAAATTAAGTACATTTATAATTTAATCCTTGCCACTATAGTTTGAAATTGTCTATCCTGATTAACAGAGAAAATCACTGAATTAAAATATCTGCTGTGACTTTCTTTGGCAATGCACAAGGATTAAAAGTATCCAATATCAAAATCTGATTACAGCATTATAGATACCACATCAAACCCAATCTTGCAATATTCACAAACACAATGCAATATTGTAATTTAATCCTTACAAATGTTGTTTGAAACCGTTTACCCTGATTAACAAGATAAAATATTTCATCAATCATTTGAAAGACTGGGCATGTTTGTTTATATGAAACATAGTTAAGAGATGAGAAGTAAACTAGAAAATTCTGAATTGCATGATGTTAAAACACAAGAAAACATGTTTACATTACTATCTCAAAACTAGGTAGTTAATTTATAAAGATTTATTATTTTTGCGGAAAGACATGTTTAAAATTTCATTTACATTTTTTATCATAGCCTATTCGTGGCTGACCCAATGAACAGGATACTGTCAGAGAAAGAATAAACCTAGGTTTTAATTATTTATCCCATACAAGTCAGAAGCATATTAAAGAAGATTTACCTAAATAGTTAAGATGGGATGACCACAGTAAGACTGACATGAGAAAATGAGAAAAAAAGTGGAGTTGCTCTAAAATAAGAAATCTTCTAATGGTGGCCATTATAAGATTTGCTCAAAATTATGACATGGCTAGATTACCAGCAGTTGATGAGAGCTGACATAAGATGTTCCGTAAACATGAACATGGTGCTATGAACTAGTGGTCATGCTCAAAATACATCCTTGTTGGTCAGCCACGTAAAAATTATATAAGTTTTTCACTCTGAACACTCATTAGCAGCTTATCAAATGAATGGACATAGTTAAAACAGAATACAAATTTGAAAAAAAAGCTGAGGTCTTATGCTGAATTTAAAAAAAGAATGCAAATGAAAATTATATTTATTCTTGACTTGTTATTCTCTTACAAACTGGTGTTTTGCATCCGTTCAAGAGTTTATAATAATACAGTGATTACACATTTTGTTACAATATAAAATGTTTGCTGAATCCCTCATATGTGGGTAAAGCTAGAGCCGTAAGTTCTTTGTTTCTATGGTTTTGTTGGTTAAATGGCCCTTTTAAAACCTTATTGACTATATCATGCAGAGGAATCTAATAAAAGTTTCACAAGAAACAATGAAATTACACTGATTATTAAATGCATTTTGAATGACATGCAAAGGGAGAATATACAGTGGTGCGAACAAGTTGAAAACCCATTACTGTGTATTGCTTTGAGTGAACAAGATGCACTGTGGAAAAGAGCATTCTGATTTTTCTATTCGTAAAATTTCTCACTTATTAAGTGGAGAACATAACAGAATTCTACAACTTCATCCATTACACATCCAGGGAAAAACAAATATGACAACACAAGAGGACATCAATGCTGGATGAGTTTTAGTTTTGATACATACATTCATGCATATCATCTTGCAGCTCTGAATACTTTTTATGTAAGAGTAAGTGTTGGCATATAATAATTAAATATCTACTTTTGAGTAAGCAATCAACAGATATTCTTTTATTGCATTAAATATGCCTCCTGGTCTTCTTGCTGACAAAGCTATGTCAATTGATGAATGAATAGCCTTCATTTGTTATTTAACCTTTGGTCCCATAAAATATGAACAACCTGTTAATGCCGAGCGCCAAGTAACAAATCATAAAACAAAGTATACCTGTACAATGGGACTTACGTATTGTCATTAATAATATAGTGTGTATTAGTTTGACCGCAATAAACCTACATCTGTTCAACATAACGGTGACTTAGAATTGAATACACACATTAAAAATACACACATTAAAAATATGTCCCAAATTCATTTCTAGTGTTTAACAGATAAGGTTGATAACAACAATTAGTATAAGCAATGGTGAATGAAATGTAATGCCTTGCTCCATTGCAACTCTTACCTGCATCATTTCCAAGATTTAGCTGCTGTAGAGCTGGGGAATCAGCCATTGGATTGTTCCTCTGAAATGTTGAATGAACCACAGCATCTTCTTCCTGAATCAATGAAAATATGCACCAAGAAAGACCTAATTATAAAGTCTTTATCCACATAAGGTTTGTTTACACTTACATCTAACAAAAAATGTGAAACCAAGTGATTGTAAAAATGTGTAGCAGATGACACAACTGAAATGCACATGCTGAACTATCTATTCATGACTAGAATTCAGTATTTAATACAAGAACAGAAGTCCTTCAAACTGTCTGGCGACAGACATCATGTAAATAAGTGTTATATGCATCATACAAAGTCCCAGAGGAGGAAAAGAGGAGTAAGAGAAACAGTTTGTGAAAATCAAGCACTAAGGTATGAATCGAAGTATGACTAATTTAGGTATGGAAATACCTCTACTAAACCACTATACGCATTTTTGTACAATGGTATTATCAAACTGTATTAACTGTACCCAAGCATACCAAGTCTCATATGACAAATTTAGACTTCTACTTCTAACATCATTTGTACCAAGTCACATGTGACAGATTCAGAACTCCACTTCTAATATGATCTGTACTGAGTCACGAGATTTAGAATACCACCTCTAACATCATGTGTATCGAGTCACATGACAGATTTAGAACTCCACTTTTATGTGTGCCAAGTCACATATGACAGATTTAGAACTCCAATTCTAATATCATGTGTATCGAGTCACATGACAGATGTATAACTCCACTTCTAACATCATGTGTATCGCATCACATGTCAGATTTTGAACTCCACTTCCAACATCATGTGTACCAAGTCATATATGACAGATTTAGAGCTCCACTTCCAACATCATGTGTACCAAGTCATATATGACAGATTTAGAACTCCAGTCGTAGTTCTCAATTGTGATACAACTGACAAGTTGTGTAGCATGTGCTTTGCATGAGTTACAGGGGTCAGGAATATATGAAAATCAAGCTTAATCAGTAAGGTGTACACATGAATAAAAGATGTGACAAAAATGGTGAGGCAAGAAAGAAACATGTTATTTCTACTAGAATTGGAAATTTAAAAAAAATTCTCTTAACCATAACTCTAACCTAGATTACATAGACTTTCAATTTGGTAAATAATATTTATGAGTCTAAGCAAAATCACCATTCAAATCTAATGATATACAGTAGTCCCCCTCTTGAACGGCCCCCCTCACCAGCGGCCACCCGCTCCTTATGGCCAGAATCTGAAGGCAATGATGAATTTGTGTTCAAAAGTACCCCTCATGAAAGGCCACCCGGCGAACGCGACCAGTATATTTGTGCAAAAATATAAAATTTACCCCTCACAAGTGGCTGCATTTTATTTTGTAATATGTATCCAGAACCAATTTTATTCATAACGTGTGTTAAGTAATCCGATTTCTGTTTCCCGATGTCAGGTTTTTGTTCCTGAAAGAAGTGTTGACTAAAGTACATGTACCACTAAGGTTAATATTGTATCATTTACATCTCACGAGAAGCCACATTTATTCCATAAAGCCGAGAAAGACTCAAATTTTAATCCATACAAAAAGGTAAGTACACGTAATCCGATTAGCCTTACTGCTGTGTTATCATGAGATGTCCGGTTTAGCCACTGATAATTGTTAAGATTACAATTATTAACAGTAGTAACAGCTGAGAAGTGGCAGTATTGATGTACAATACACAAGTCAGCGGGAAAATGGTTTGATAGCCTTTATGGCTTCCCTTAGTAAGATGTTGAGCTTGTTCACTTCCATAATTAGTGGTTATTACTACTGACAATAATTGTCAAGATTGCAAATCCTGATGGCCGCAAGGTGCTATTGTTCAGGTCAATTCTGCGTATATATTAAAGCCATTTTGGCCTCTGTCACTTAGGTGGCACTCTGCAGTTTCGTATTTTGCATAGGGTTAGATTTTTAAAGAAAAAGACTTCCTCTGGGTTTCCTCACTAGTTATACTGGCTATTTAAAAAAGACCTTGTATATGTTAGGTGTTGTTCAAAGAACCTTTAATTCCCTTTATTTTGGTGTATGATTGATGGGTGTAATATAGGTTATAGAGTATACAGCTTGGCCTTACTCCAGATGTGCACCTTTCAAAAAGTGCAAGCTCCACTTGGTCATTTTCACTTCCTGAACTTCAGTGGTAAATTGTAAAAAAAAGAGCCGATAACTTTTTTTACATTTTATATACTTGGTAATTCATTCACTGCACTTTCAGAAGCTGGTATCATCTAGTCTGGCAAAATTCATTTTCCCTATTTTAAAAGCTACTAAGGATAGTGTACTTTAGACAAATTCAGGCTGATTTTTGGAGCACAAGGGAGCAGTCATTTTAGTTAGCAGTGTGCTAAGATCATTTACAATTTCCAAAACTACAATATCCAAAGAAATTTCAGCCACATTACATCAAAGTAGCATAGAGGTATGCCAACATTCTCTCCACTGTGCATGTTTCAAATGCAAACAACTTCACCATATATACATCACTCTCTCAAAAGTACATAATAACTGGTGAGAGCCCCCTTCGTGTAAAACAATGTAAAATCAATAGGGTACCAGACTATGACTAATGAATCACGTGACAAGATCATCGTCTTTAAAAACATGGCATTTTGTTTAAATGTAGAAATTTTTTTGTATTCAGTCTTGTAGTTGGCAACACTGGAATAAGTTATTGCAAAAAGATCAACATGGTATTGAGGAAAAGAAAAATTCTCAGTTTAGAAGAGAAAGTAATTCAATTGACCAAAAAGGGGGAGAGTTTGAGGATCCTGGCAGAAAAATTTGATGTCGGAAAGACTCAGATAAACAATATCGTGTGATGATGGATTAGCTACAGAGAACAAAATTAGTGATGACTGGGAGTCATTAATGACAGAAGGTGCTAGAAATTCAAGTGAAATATGCCAGGATGAGGAAAGTGACTGTGACAGTGATACAACATGTGAAAATCAAAACCCAGCCAAACAGTGCATTACACTGCAGACTGCATGGTTACATTCCACAGAATTGATGGATTACGGCCTCACAACAAACAATGTTGAACTTGTGGACATAATTATGAAAACACAAGACATTCTTAAAAAATACAAAAGAAAAGCTGTAGAAAGCATGGGACAAATGACACTGGATAAATTTTTCAAGCATAAGAATTCTTAGGAACATTGGTATTATATTTAAGTGTCTGTTGGTGACAGATGATGTGATCTGTAACATTATTATAAAGACAGTTTTAAAACTACATGTATATCAATAGTTATTCATAGCATTCTTTTGAAAATGATGAAATAGTTTGTTTCACATCGATTTCACAATGTGCATGTGATTTTTAAATGAAAATATTAAATGTTTTAGAATTAAATGTAATTGTGACTTTCTGTATACAGTGGGACCCCGCTATAACACGGTAGTTGAGAGCCATAGAACCCGACTGTGTTATGAACCGAACCGTGTTATAAGCAACCATGTACAGTACCAACAAATTTGCAGGATTAGCGGGCTGGGTGGGGGTGGTAATGAAAATGGGTGCAGAAACAAGCACTTCATTGGCATAATTACCATTTTAAATCAATGTATATTAAATGAGAAAACACCTGCAGTGATAACAGAGATTGCATATATATTTCTTTATTCTGAGAACCACGTATTGGTACATACACGTGTATAGTTTATATATACGTATCTAATCTATAGCATGAATAGAGTATCAACACCGTGTACTCATGTGAATCGAATCACATACATTGAATCCACAATACAAGTATTTCCATCGAAAATATCCGCACACAGATTTAAAATATTCAATAATTTTGTCACGGATCATTATGTGACTGAATTCAATGGAAAAATAAATAGGAAATATTATGTACCGAATGATGGAACAGTACGTCCGAAGGTTAAAAAACAGTGTCTGTATAAATTTCATACTGCTAAATTTTCTCATCCGTGAATTTTAATTCTTTATTATTGCTTGAAAAACTCAGTGATTTTCAGCTGCTTTCAGCTACTGTCACGTTTGCTCTTCACAAAGTCAATCATATTTCTTAACCGAAGAATTCGAACATAGTCAATATCTTACATCTCCATCCATCTCAAAGCTCACTCTAAATTTTTTACTGCTTCTGTTGCTGACGGTTATCCTCAGGTGTGGTGTCCTTAGAAGCAATCACCATTGTCATCATCACCATTGGTGTTATTGAACATAATATTTTGAACAATTTCTGCATCTGAAACGTGATCTGCAACTAGGCAGTCATTATCAAAATTGAGCCATTCATTAACATGGTCACGTGACTGCATCTTTTCTTTAAGAGTAAAAGCTTTACGTTTCCATTTCCTGTTTTCCATTCAAAATGTCCACTAACTAACGCTTTTACACCTATTAGTTTAAAAGACTACAGCAAGAATAATTGTCAGTCAACAAAGGGGGTATATTTGTAGGAAGTGGACAACATTATTCACTGGTCAACTGATTGCATAAAACAACACCGCCAAGTCATGCGCACATGTTGGTGGCTTTCATTTCTTTGATGTTTCATAAATCGTTGCCCCATAATTTGAACAAGTTTAGCTTGGCAGTTGACTTTGATGATGAGCAATGTACTTAAATTAATTGATCTATAAATTCAGGTGAGAATCTTTTATCAACCGCCGCATTGTTTGTTGCTTAGTTGTGTAGTCAGTTTAGAGAACTTATGTCGGATATTTTTTGAGTAACGACTGTATACGGAATGCATTGAAGACAAACACAAAGTAGACTTGATGGCTTCATTGCTCATGGATCAGTAACAATAAGATTAACACTTATGAGCTGTCATTTTTCAACAATAAACAAAGATCAAAGTTCTCAAAAGGCCCAGTCATTGGTTCAGAAACTCGTATTTCCGATGTTTATGTTGGCACAAAACTGTAAGAAATTGGTTAAATTAAAAAATTTTAGGAGCCACGCCACGATTGTTTTATATTCGAATCCATACACGATTACCTCCCCAAAGAAGAAATGTTTTCCGTGTACGAGAATAATACATGTATATGACATTTCAGGAACCACGCCACAATCGTCTTATATTCGAATTTATATGCAATCTCTTCTCCAAATTGATAATAAAACTTTTTACATATTTTATTTTTTGTACTTATAAGAATTTTTTTTTTTTACAAGGTAATAAGGTAAATGAAATTTTGGGAGCCATGCCACGACCGTGTTATATCCAAATTCGTGTTATAACAGAGCATGCTATAGCGGGGTCCCACTGTACATGTATGTACATGTATTCACTATTTGCATTTGTCATCCCCCTCTTGAAGGGCCACCTGCATTATAAGGCCACTTTCCTGTTGCAATAGGGGTGGCCTTATAAGAGGGTAGTGATGGGAATCAGTCAGAATTTCGTAATCAATAATCGGTTCCACTTGACCAACTGATAATCGATTCTAATCGATTACCAACAGCAAATTTTTATTTTTATTTGTTATACAATTATATCTTTGCTCAAGAGCTGAAATGTTAATAAATGTACAGGAGTAATCTCTTTTAATGAATGTATAATTTAACCCAATGGTTACCAAAGCGTAATTACTGAGAGGGGCACTAATGCTGAATAATGCTTTTTACAGGGTAAGGTAGAGGGGCGCCTGGGATAACCAAGGAGGCGGTGATCCGAAAAAGTTTGGGATAACCTGATAAAAATATTACATTTTTTCAATAGTGTTGTTATTTTTATTCAACCACTTTATTAAATGAAAGCAACTTTATATGGCTGATCAGTCTTCTGTAACTGAAATAATGCTGCAATCCCCAAAACCATTTCATTCATATGCGATATGTCTAAAATTTAAAGTACAGAAGAGCATGGTTTTCTTGTTGGTCATTATTTACAAATACAACAAAGGATTTTACATTTATACTGAAACAAATCATCAAAATTTGTTTAAATTTATAAACTCAACATTTTAACAGCTTAATCCTGTAATCATGACTATATGTTACTAATTATGAATGTTTGCATTAATGGAATATGGCACAGTTTTATATTTGTAAGTTGTAAAGGGAATAAATAATTCTGATTAATTTTAGAAGACTGGAAGCCCTATTTACCTTACCATTTACACGGGAGTTTTACTAACCTTTGTGTTTTGCATGCAAATATGAAGAAGTAGTCTCCCTTTATACACAACTGATTATGGACTTTCACAATTGATTATCTTATTGGTTCGCTCAACCAACCGATGATCGGTTATAATCAATAATCGGAACAACACTATAAGAGGGGGACTACTGTATAGTGGAACAATTCCCAAAACTTTATTCATAAATTTGAATAGACATTTGTTGCATAAAAACAAAGAAAACATGTCAAACGAACTGACTAATTTCCCTCTGCTGATGGTTCTACAAATTCATTAATTTCCCTCTGCTGATGGTTCTAAATAAATGAAATTACAAATATCAGTACCAAATACTAAGAGGTCCTGGAATGATATATACGCTGAAAGGCCCTGGAATAATTTAAATGCAGAAAGCATGGTTCCCACGCTTTTTTAAAGAAAAATTTCCAGGTCTTTTCCAGGTTTTTTCCAGGATGAAATTCAGTTTTTCAAGGTTCATTTATGACCATTACTAAATGGAATTAAAGAACATTTCAGCTTAGAAAATGTGTATTATTCAAATTAAAAGCTGTTTCTATTTCAAGACTCTGCCATAATATCTAAATCAGACAAATAACCATGTACCAAACCACAAACTTTTCACAAGAAACAGGTATTACTTCTGAAAATCATAAAAATTCTAATGTTAAGCCATTTAAATGTATAGACTAAATATGCACTGCATTATGTTGGTATGGGAAAACTAACAGAATGAACAAATGAAACTAGTTTCGTTTTCAAGCTTTTAATTCTCAAGTAATTAGTACCACTTTAAAACTATGTGCATGGTATTACAACAAATGCAAAATTCAATATCAAGTTATACGCCCATTGTGGCTCATTGTGAATCCCTGTAAAACGTTGACAGACAAGATGTTTGATAACATGCATGCATCTTTTATATGCGAAAGCAATTCCCTCAAGTTCATGTTCAACTTGACCAAGCTAGAACTCTGCTGGGGATTATAACCAAACAGTCTTACATGTTATTAAGCAAATGCACTTTTTCATTTAAATCTTTCTTTACAACTTCAAGTTCCTCCTCTTTGTCTTTTGCTCTTCTACGCAGAGTATTGGCTTTTGTTATGTGAGCAAAGCTACGTAATTCTTCTGCTTTATCTGAAGCTTTGTTTGCATCGGTCAACAACAACCTAATGTCCGATTCCAGCATTTTGATCTTTTTTCTCACTGTTCCAACTTCTTCTTCCATGAGTTTTCTCTTCATACATTTCTTTTTTCTTTCCTTCTCTGTCTTTTGAGCTTCTGAGTGTGGTACTTTTGCCTAGCATTCTGGGCAGACTGTAGGAGTTCCTTTGACTCCACTAATCTCTTCAAACCTCCAACACTCTTTATATGGTCCTTTATTACTCTGAAAGATTTTGTGTACTAATTTCTTTGTTCACAGAAAATCCACGTTCTACACCAGCCTGGCCATGCGACAAAATTAGAAGCACACGGACTATATTCCATACCCTACTGTACATCTCCTTGCCTGTCATACTGTTATAAAACAACTCATCTACCCTGTCTTCAGTTTTTCTAAATTCCTTGAACTCTGACAGATGCCGTGCCTCTTGTACAAATTTATTATACTCCTCTTTTATTTGATCACACTCATTTATATCAACTCTTTGACATGAGTGAAGAATGTTCAGTACCCTTCTGAATTTATCTATACAATGATCTTGGCCTTTGCATATCAGAGTAGCATCAATACATGACAAACTTCTAAGGTGTAGGCTAGTGGGGTCTTTTCTTTCATTTTATGTACAAATGTACAAACCAATTCTTTACACTCTGTCCTAAAAGAAAGAATGGCCTTCTCATTTGCTTCTTTTTCTGCTAGTAACTTCTTTATTTCCATATCTGCAACAAATCCTATATCAACATGCTGATACCCTTTGTGGTTCTTTTTGTCTGTAACATCAACATTACAGAGTTTGTTTGGTGAGGAAGCTGTCTCCAATACACTCTGTTTGGCAAATCTCTCCATTGTTGTTCTCATTAAACCCTCCAAGTGATTTGCAAGAAAAGGTATCATAGGTTTGTCAGTTTGATACCCTTTCAAAAAGTTTTCTACAGGTTTTGCTACAGACACAATGAATGCTAGTTTTGCTATTGCAAACTTATCTTTGAACCATTCTCTTACTGTATTGAAAGATTTGGTTCCAGGATCTTTGTTTTCTTTCTTCTCAACACTCTCTACATACTGCTTAACATATAGGTAGATTTCCATTGCACGCTCACAAACTTTCACATTCTCTATCCAATGGTGTACACAGTAAGGCAATGGATATAAATTCTGCTTGGTGACAGATTCATAGTCATCTCTCCTTGCTGGTACATCATCCCAGAGCACGTACAGTGCTGATAGCTTATGGGATACATCCCACCCAATCTTAGAGATTCCAGCTCTGAATGCATTGCGTATTGTATGAAGGCCACATGAGCCCATGTTAAGCAGTTTACTGCAGTATTCCAACTCCAATTTCTTTTGCAATTTATTGAATGCAGCCCAGTTAACATTAGGTCCGTCCATTGACAATTGGATTAGATTCTTAAATCCAATTTTATTCTCCACACTTTTCTCAAAACTCTGCACAAGATCAACAGCTGCTGCATGACCTAGAAAATCTGATGTGTGATACCTGCTTTGCACATGATCACTCTCCCAGAATCGAAGTAAAATATCCAATTGTTTTTTCTGTAATTCTCTGTTCAAGGACTCATCAAAAAGCATCACAAATGGTTCTTCTTTTACTTTCATTTCCAAAAGAGCACTTAAGTATGGTACAATTCCAAAACATGTGATATACATAGATTTTGTCTCTCCACAACTCATACTCTTGGCAATGACAGAGTCTGGAAACATCCGCTGAAACATGTATGATGTTTCTTCATTTGATGAAAATGAATAATTAGAAGCAACAGTTTTTAAACACCACCACACTTCCGCATTAAGAGTCTCAGATTTAGTGATGTATGATGAAAGTGATACTGTAGACTGTGATGGTGACTTTGTAGTATCTGAAGGTATGGTTGCTGTCACGGCAGATGTGGTGGCTGGCATAGTGGTGTGAATCTGAGGTGGACGCATAAAGACTTGGATGTTTCCTTCTGAACGTAACCTGTCTGCCTCTTTATGTTTCTTTCCTTTTGAATGAGAAGTCAGAGCAGTCTTATCCATTGATGTTAAATCAATGGACTTGTTACACAGTTGGCACAATGCTGCATGTGAGTTACTTTTATCCTTTCTAATCCAGGACTTGAATCCATCATCAGTCAGCCACTGGTCTTGAAATTTACACCCAGGCATGATCTGAAAACAAATGAATTCCTTAACATGTACCATTTGTAACAGAGATATCTACATACATTTGATTCCCCAAAATCAGAATGAAATTACCAAATTATTGATTACTTTTATATAATTTTATTTGCTTTACAAAATGTATCTTATACAAAATCAAGTTTTAATCCTGCATTAATCTGTGCCAATAAAAAAAACAAACACCCCCCCCACGAAAAACAAGTATATTTTTCAAACATTCTAAGCACCTTTAGTGGATTTGGTTAAAATTCATCACTTGAAAAAGAAAAAGACTTAATTATAAAAGTGTTGATTAAAACTGACAAAAACCCATTCAAATGTACATACCATTTTAAGAGACTGAATTGTCTGAGAACTCCACTTGTGTCTGCTTGTAATCAGATAAAACAGCCCCCAAACGTCTACCGATTACTCACAGGGACTGCAATCTATTTAAGAATCGATGCAGATATTTCAAGCAACAACTCAAATGGAATAACAATTTAATGCCAATGTTTACCTTGGATATTCAACACTAGAGACCTACATCAATCTGATGAACTTCACGACCTATATATTATCCAACATTGACGCCCAACTAGTCTACGAATGCGTCCACTTAATATGCAACTGAAATGCACTGAATGGAATGCTGCCCTCTAACTGGTCCACCAAAATGAGATTATCAGTTGATGCAGTATTACATTTTGGTCAACCAATAACTTGGCAGATTTCTACATATTTAGCAATGTTCTGACAGGGCCAAGTAACATTCACCGCAAAGGCTACTCAGTAGCTGTGTCCAAGGTTACTGCTGACAATAATGGTTAATGCCGGATTCCCTTTGCTAAGCACAAACAAGATTTTTAGCAATTTTATACATCAGAACGAACAATCCAGAGCTGTTTCATTTATCTCAAAAACTTACCGTAATCACATATCGCAGTCATGATGCCGGTGTGTTGAGATGCTAGACTGGTCTTCAGGTCTTCTACACAATAAAAAGATACCGATATGGAATGGTCTGTTGAACAACCAGTCTAACAGATAAATCCAACTGACTGAGTGCTTGGATTGACCAAACATATATGTTAGGGCAAGCACCTAAATGATCCATAATGCAACCTTCGAAATTTCCGGTACTGTAAGAACTCGAAAATTTTAATTCAATATCAATTCAATTACAACTTAATTATGTATTTTTTCTGTCATCATTTGGCGACATAAAAATTCCCGGTTATTTCCAGACTTTTATCAATATTTGAAAAATTCAAGGACTTTTCCCGGTCGGGAAAATGTATATCATTTCTCCCGACTTTTTCCCGATTTCCCGGTAGCGTGGGAACCCTGAGAAAGGCTACAGAATGATTTAAAAGCTGGAAGGCCACAGAATAATTTAAATGCTGAAAGGTCATGGAATAATTTAAAAGCTGGTAGGCCACAGAATAATTTAAAAGCTGGAATGCCACAGAATAATTTCAAAGCTGAAAGGTCAGGGAATAATTTAAAAATTGAATGGCCATGGAATAATTTAAAGCTGCAAGGCCATGGAATAAAATTTAAATGCTGGAAAGCTTCAAGATGAAAAATTCTAATATGCAATTTCTTACACAAGCGAATGTGAGAAAAAGATTGTAAAACTTTTTATAGATTTTAAGTTAACTTTTAAGTAAAGATGTACCTCATCAGACTCTTCTGTCATTCTTCGCACAAGGTTGACAAATTCCTGACCTTTGACCTTCTGCACAAAAAGGCATTGTGGGAACCAACGAGCGTGTTCGATCCAGGGATCATCCCCAGGATCCCAATTCTTGAGACCACCGTCACATGCAAAACATCTCACAACATCTTGGAGTCCTGTGGAGCCACAATTTATTAAAAAGCTTTAATATATAGATCCATAGACTTTTCTGTCATTAGGCGAGTTTATATTAATACTAACAGGGTACAATTAAGTTGGACAAGGTTGAAAAATGAAGGCTCGATGTACAAAACACAAATCAAATCACACAAATTATTATGTTCCTGTTTTGGGATTTTCAAGATTTCTTTGAATGATCTATAACAAGCTAATATAATGTGTATAGTACATACGAGTTCATCATTAATGAATAAACTCAAGAATTCTGATCGAATGTCATGATTAGGGATATGCACTAATAGCAATGTCTGTAGCATGGATATATCTCAATGAATTGTGCAACATTAATAGTTGGGAATAGTATAGGTCAATAAATTTCTTACCTTGGCCAATTACGGTCAGTTTAAAAAAGCATATTAGTTCAAATTTAGCAAATACATTGTAATTAACGTTGAGTGGAAGTGAGTTAAAACACGCTGAAAAAACGAAGTTACCTGAAGAGTTAGAAACATGACTTACCAGTGTAATAAAACCCTGCCTGGGCAACTTGTTCTGGTTTTTGTGTCATATTTGATGGCCATCTTGTGAAGGTGGACAGGCGCACATGGTAGGCCTGATACTGTGGACTTCTGATGCAGTCACTTGCTGTAAAAACTGGGTCAGAGGTGCCACCAGTGGCTTCCCCTGGAAATGAATTTACTAAAGAGTTATTTCCTCTTGGCAAGAAGTGGCAACACTTGAATCCTTAAGCACAAGCCACAATTCTAAGTGTAAGTCTTAAAGGTGGTGAGGAAATTATTAATAAGCTTTGTAAATAATCTCTCAGTTAAAATACACTGAAATAACTTTCAGATGTATGAAGCACAGGTCAGATTCCTTTGAGCATCTAACTCCTTTCCTCTTGATCCCTCCTGCTATATTCAGGAATTGTAAAGACGGTCTCACGCTACATTCATTTGCTTTCTTCTGACTAATCATCTGTACATTATTTCATCTGTCAAGTTTTGTATGTTGGATTTCCAATTGTATTCAATTTTACAGTCTTCGCAAAAATTAGAAATAAATAGTGATGGATATTTGCAAAAAAAATATATGTGATTGCATGTTATGTAAATTGTGAGCATATGAAGATAATTATTTTTCCAATTAAAAGATGTGTAAGAATTGATGAATTTCAATTTCACAGGCATACACTTAATTAAAACATCAGAGAAGATATTGTTCCACTTAGGCCCAAATAAAAACTTGTTTCCTAGTGCTCTGGTTTAAAATCATGGTGGGTGAGTAGGTTTTTTCTTTACCCTGGGGGAAAAAAGTGTAAGGGTCAGCAACCAAACACAGGGACGGTCAACCGACCACAAACACATTATTTCTTTATGCCCCATCAAAGTATAAATCTCTACAGGATTTGTGTTTAAAGCCATACATCCCAAACATGCATGATAAATAGCGTTATTTTTCAAGACAGTCTGTTACTACAAGGCTGTTTATTGTCCACAAGGAATATGTCAACTGGCATTATTTTATGACATGTAAAACCCTGACTTTGAATTTCATGTACTTGACTATTTGGTTTTTTTTTTGTTATACATAGCATTAATTTTTCCGTACATTGGGCACTAGCCACAACTCTAAGGTACATGGTGCCTTGATATTAAGATCTATTCACTATTATACTGTATTTGTGAAGATATTGTTCGAGCAATTTAGTTACAAACAAGTATTCAAAATGTCCATTACCCCTGAAGGTCTGCATAACACCAGGAAAATGTGTTGCTTTTTTCAAATTATCATTGACTGGAGTATATGCACAATAGCATACATTTACATAAAGCAAACTGTACCTTATATATTTGTATTTCAACATAGTCTAGGTAAAGTTTAGTGATACAGATAGATAGAAAGATAGATAAATAAGTGAGTACAGTATATATGTAGGTAGGGAGATAGGAAAGTAGGATATTGGATAGACATGAAAGCAAATGGATGGATTGAAGAAGACAGGATATATGAATAGTGCCTTTATACATATTAGCTATAATTATAATAATGAATTAAGATTGAAGCAGTAACAACCTAGACATTGGTGAAACGTCAACAAAAGGTTTTGTACCATTCATGAAACATCAACATAAGGTTTTGTATTGGGTACTGCTTAGTTCTAGAACCACTGCATGTTGATACTTATGTAAACAAAAATGTAACAAACCATTGTTCAATAAGTTTGAGAAGTGCTCTCTTCCTGATATCCTCCCACTCGATATAAAATTCTGCTGATTTCCATGCTGCTCATTTGCACTATGAACGGATGAAGGGACTGATTCTGAGTTGGGCGATTCTTCTAATCGTCTTGTTTGAGTCCGATTGTCATTACTCACTGTAGTGTTGGGCACAGCAACATTTCTTGTATTTGTTTGGTGGGCTGGCTGTGGCTGTGGAACTACAGACTCTGGTCCTGTACAATCATACACAATTTCTCCTAATGATGAATCTGCTCCACATAACGAATATGGATCTATGTTGCTATTCACTACTGCCATGAGCATGGCAGGATTACTATCA
This sequence comes from Megalonaias nervosa, assembly GCA_016617855.1. Lineage (NCBI taxonomy): Eukaryota > Metazoa > Mollusca > Bivalvia > Unionida > Unionidae > Megalonaias > Megalonaias nervosa. Next base: position 39,704 of record JAECUM010093448.1, on the reverse strand, counting down.
TGGGTTCGAAATATGGGAATACTTGATAATGCAACAGTTATCTCTAAATTAGGAAAGTATTTTTCATTATGAAATTCTTCTTTCATCTTCCTCTGAGGCTTCAGAACTCTTCTTCTCTTTTGCATACTAGTCTTCTTTTCTTGGCTTTCACATTTAGTATTGCCAGAGTTGGCCATACTTTCAAAATTTTCAGCATGTTTAAAACTGACATCTTCCTCTCCATTCTCTGCTATGGGTTTTTCTAACATACAGTTTTTAACTGCATCATGCTCAAAATCAAATACTTGTCGATACTTTTTTGAAAGATCTTGCAAAATATGAACCAAACTGTCTGTTTTCTCCATGGTGTAAGCACATTTATTGTTGACCAAAACAACATTCTGGTTTTGTTGATTCAAACTGCAAATACATTTTTGAATGGAAAGAAATGTTCTGTAACTGTTCTTTTGCATACATGCCTGAACTTCATGGTTAGAAAACAACTCTGGAAAGTAGCAAATTGCCTCAAACAGTTTATCGATGATGAAAGCACCATTTCTGATCATTTCAAAATATCCTTTGCAAACATCCATCCGATCATTTTTTTTGGTACTTTTCAAATGTATTATTATAATGTTGCAGTCCATTAACTGCTCCATTTTGAATTAAAAAATTCGCAAGCACTTTTTATATCTCAAGAAGCATTCAAACCCAGGACATAAATTTAGTCGCACTTGCATGAGTTGATACTTCTCTACTTTTAATTCCCTTTCTTGTCTAATGCATCCTTGGATCATCTATGATATATATACATGCTCTGAATTACCAGCATTCTCCCAAACCATTTCTGAATAAAATAAAAATACATGAAAACATCAGGTAGTAGTAACCAATGTAATGAAATGTAACACAATGCATTTGGTTCAGTACAGGATACTAAACATCGCCTTCACTATCAACAAATGTCAGTCAGATAAATAAACTCCAAACAGATCGTAGCAATTTTCTTAGTTGAGAGTCTGATGTAGACATGTGTAAAAGTTGAGCTCTTTTCAGAGAAACACACATACACATAATAATCTAAATGACAATGAAAATACAATTAGACAATCATTACAAGAAGGTATTATGTTTTGCTTGTTTGGTGTATAACTGCTCATCAACACTTGATATGAATACCAGGCAATGGGATTACAATAATCAGCCCGGATATATTGATAGCAAAAAATCAGGCTGGTCTGGCCAAAATTTGAATCAGTGACCTTTCCCCATGTGAGTCTGGTATGCTAACCACCGAGTCACTGCTATAATTGTTTTCTAGATATAGTATAAAGGGGAAATGTAACAAAAGAACAAATGGAATATTTAAGTTGGCTCATAACTGCCTGGTGGTTAAAACCTTGAAGGAAAACAGTTCTGTAATTCCATACTTTGACATGCGATAACTGATGAATTGTAATGTGTCATATTGCACTTTGTTATGAACCAACATCTTATGCCATTAAATTAGTTTGTACACTTACAGAATAAAGGCCATATTTTCCTAGCACCTCGTCACTGTGATTGACATAAAGGATATTAATATTGAAGTAGTTGATATAAACCCTGCAGTAGTGTTGGGAAGTGGTTGAAATTTCATGATTGATCACTGGTTGCACCAACCGATTGATTACTGATTATTAATTTATTAAATATAGCTGCTGCATGACAGAAATAATCTAAGCAGTGCAAAAATTTCAGCTACGGTCTAACTGGTATATAATCAAAGTTTTTGTAATAGCACTTAATTATTTCGGATTGATGTTTGTTATATTTCTTTAAATAAAATGAAATAATCAAAACTGTGCTCATTTGATTATAGCAAGAAATGGTTAATAAAAAATTATCAAAGTTGTGTTCATTTGTTGATAACATAAGAACGGGTGAACGGGTAAAATCATTTGTCAGGTAGACACATGACAAAAACCATTTAATCATGATTATAATTAGATGTTGAACTTAATTAACATTAACAGCAGTCTTTTATAACTAGAAATTCATAACGTTTCAACTCTGAACATAAAAGTCTTCAACATGTTGACTTAAGGTAATACATGTGGGTACAAATGAGTCATTTAACCAACATTTGGAGAAAAACTGAATGACATCATATCCTTATGGAGAAACACCATCACATCCACATTTTCTGGTTTGAGCCGAGACCGCTTTTTATTTATAAAATTGCCTACATTGCTGAAAATCCTCTCGGAAGAAATACTAGACACGGGCAATACAATGAACTGGTGTACTTTATCTGAATCTCATCTAAAACCATAAATGAATAGAAAGCATGTCAAAACCTCAACTTTACTCTAATTATTATATTTTATTTCGACGTTAACAGAAAGTTTTTATAAAAACGTAAGTAAATGCGGTTTCATTTACCCTTTAACCTTGGCCTATATTATAATACAAAGTAATAATTATTATCTATCTGTTTGTTTTTATTTTAAATAATATGGCGAGACTTGCCAAGAAAAGAATTAAAGATCGTACAATCGAAACAATAACGCTTTCGTTCGAGATTGTGTACACGTGTCTCTTACTAACCAATGAATACGTATTCCTTTTTTGCACATCTTGCAATCACTTTTGTCAGGCTTAGATTGTCTTTATTTCCCCCTTTTTTGGGGATGGAACGCTTCTGATAGGTCTTCCAGGAAATTCAAAGTTCACTTTCACTTTTGCTTGCAATTGGTTGGGTCGGGAATCCGGGCACTTTTCACATCAGTGCATAGTTACGACCGCCGAGGCGAAAACAACCGCCATATTGTTCTAGTGACTTGAGAAACGTGTGGGAGACAGTTTTACAACATTTTAAGATATGCCTAAGAAAATTTGCCATTTTTCAAGTTTATGATTCACTGGCCAGGCGGGGATACTATTTTTACAACTTTTCCCGATGTTTTCATGATGCACTTTCTGCGTTTGACGAATATAATTGAATGCTTTGAAACTTTCATTGAAAACCCAAAAGTGTAAAAAGCGAAAGCCGAGTGCTACAGTAGCTACAAAAAAACACACAACAGTGAAGTTTCTTGTTGCGTGTAATCCCTTGGGATCAGTTGTGTTTCTGTCCAAGGCCTGGGGAGAACGTGTTTCAGATATTGAAATATCACGCAAATCAGGATATATCAGCAGAGCATTTCATCACCATGGGGATCAGATTTTGGCAATAGGGTTTTACTCTTCAAGAAGACATGGCAACTGAATGTTCTGCAGAGTTGATCTTGCCAGCATTTACAAAGGAAAAAAAACAGCTTTCTGCCCGTGAAGTGTAACAATCTAGCGAACTATCATCAGTTAGAATTCAAATAGAGAGAGAGATTGATTGGACTCGTGAAGTCAAGATTTTCAACTTTACAAGGGACTCTGCCAATTCAGTTTGTGAATTCAATTAAGTCAGAAGCACATAATAACATGCTTTCAAGTGTTGATAAAATTGTCAGAACATGTGCCATTCTTACAAATCTAGGTGATGGGATTGTTCTTACTTCTGATGCAAGGGGGAAAAAAGCTAGAGACTTTCATTTTATGCAGTCATTTGAATTTTTTTATTAATGGACACATTTTTTGAGGCAATGTCACAATTGTGTTTTAGTATGCAGAATAAGTTTAAATTTTCATGTACATAATAATATCTTTAAATGGTCAAACTGAGCTACTTTGTTAATAATGTGTGATAAGCCTATTTCCATAACTGCAATCATGACAAGAGACTTTTATACATAGATTTTTTTCACATACTTATAAATTGGAATGTTCATTATATAAATGCATTTTAGTATGACACAAAGATGACAAATAATGCATTTTTTTCATTAAATAAAATGTCATTTTTTGGCCTTTTCTCCTTTTGCAATCTTGGCAATACCAAATTCCGGGGGTGGGGTGGGTGGGTGGGGTGTTTAATCTTGGCACAAGTGAGATGCACCCACTTAAACTAACTTCATTGCACTGGCTTACTTTTCAGTTCTTGCTGTAAGGGTTGCAAATATTTTTAATTAGTGAAGGAGCAGGACAGTCCATATTGGTGTACAGTACACTATATGCCACAGATACTGTTATTCTGCCGGTTCTTTGCTCGTGCCATACCAATGAATTGGACTGATTTTTGGTGCACTCCATTAAGTACTCCTTTTCACTGGCACTGACTGTCACAGTTGGCAATACTTGTTTACACTTTTCCACTAATTCTTCTTTTGTAAGATTAATGCTGTCTGGGTTGTATAAAGATATCATTGGCATTGGCAAGCATCTTATTGATATTTGTTTGTCTTTACTAGCAAAGTGATGAGCTGTTTCTTTGAATGTGCTTAGTCCGATAGGCTTGTGTAGGCAGATCTCTAAGCTCTGAATAAATCCCAGCTGTTCTGAAACTAGTGGTGTTGGAGGCGGTGCTTTCATGTGCGAATAATTTCTCTTAGCCTATTCTTTGCTTTATCCTTGTAAAATTTAATTGATGAAACTGGTGCTGGTGTTAAAGATTTAACAAAACACTTATTCCATTTGCATGGTTTCTCTGTGCATGCTTGGCGTGTGTATCCATTGCGAACTGCAACTTCTATTTTGAAAAGAAGGGCACCAACATCAGAATATGACTCTCCCAGCCTGAAAAATTAAACAAAATTAAGGTCTCATTGGATAGTTTCGTATTTTGACACCTCCTAATTTTTAAGTTAGAAGGCATGAACCTAATTATCATAAGCCTAGCATTTATAAATTCACAAAGAAGCTAAATCTGTAATGTGGTTTAGATTTACTTTGAGTTAGGCTTGAAAATGGGTTGGCTTGTTTGGTGAGTGTCTGTCACAGTTAGACTAGCACTGGAGATCAAATGCATAACTTGGGCTGCAAATAAACAGCCTACTTGGCTTAAGTATTTACGTATGTCTGCTACAGAGATAAATATCTAAAAATCGAGATGGTTGAGGGGTGATGAAAAGTATGCTAATTTGTTATAGTACTAGTGAACTTTATTCATGCATAAGGCACATACTGATTCTTTTAACCGGCTTGTCACAGGAAAATAGTCAAAATAGCTCTTTGCTGTCAAAAATGAATGTAAAAAAGAGGGGTTGGTGGCAGTGTTGGTTCAGTATAAAAGCCACCAGTTGTATAAGGAATTAACCTGATTGCCGCAGTCAAAATCTCACATGCGTGCTTTCTACAAAAATCATTAGTTTGTTTTTATTTGTATCATCAGTGCAAAATTATTCTCATTTTTCTGCAGTAGGTCATTGTCGGATGAAAATTCACCAGCTAAACTGTCCAGTGAGACCTTAAAGCGACTCATTTATACCATAGCCCAATAAGTAGGTCTCCGCTTTTTCTCCTGATAGCGGAGACCGATGCTGTCTGGCCCTATTCCATACTGAAGTTTTACGCTGTTTTAACCTCCCCATCAGTTCTGACTATTGGACGCTCTGTAGTAATTAATAAATTTATTTCGACTGACCTTGTATACAGATGGTAACTAAAAGCCACTTCTTTTGACCCATGGCATTAAATCCTTCAGAGCACTCATTGTTTAGTAATAATCCCTGTCAGAACAGAACACCTGTGTATACATCTATTATTGACTTTATTTGTAAATTGCTGATGCATGCATGGAAAGCAGCATCACCCCAAGGCAAGAATGTCTGGAAACCTTCTGGTATAACGGTACCAGTTGTATTCAGAAATAAACAACAAAACTAGCTGTGATTGGTGCATTATGTAAGAGTTGTACTTTCAGTTAGGCTTAAAAAAAAAAGTTGAGCCTCTTGGCAACATGTGAGATTATGTTAATTCATATCTAGATCATATTTTGTATTTTTTTAATGATTTTTTTGTTGTGACTAGATAACTCGTACCCCTGTCTAGTTCCAGCAGAGTTATCTCTCTTAAATGCAGTGGAGTACCTGGTTTTGTCCTTGTCAAATTGACAATCTAACATTGTTCTCTATGACAGTGTGTGACATGCATCCTGAGGTAGGATAGAAAGTATATTTATTTCACAAAACATTAGCATTGAGGTCTATGGAAAAACAATTGGTACCGTGATACGTTCTAGTGAGGAGTATATCACTAGGAACTGACTAATGCTTCAAATTGACAATCTAACATTGTTCTCTATGACAGTGTGTGACATGCATGCTGAGGTAGGATAGAAAGTATATTTATTTCACAAAACATCAGGATTGAGGTCTATGTAAAAACAATTGGTACCGTGATACGTATAGGGACGAACAGCCTCACAGTGTATCCATAGAAACGCATACATGTGGGTGGCATTTATGAACTGTACTAGTTTGATGTAGGAAAACAAATAGATGCTGAACATTTTTAGTCAAATATTGACAGTCTTTTAAGAATAAAATGTATGAAATCTTCAGAAATAAGCACAAGCTGGCTTTGGATGGGGGCTTTTGATAACTATGCTGATGACAGACATAGACTTGTCTTGCCTGATGGCTTGATGTCTGTGTAGTCAGCTCCAAGATTGGCATACATGCAACAAAATAAGTTGTGTAAAGATAATATAGTTGATTTTGGCCAAATATTGACTATTTTACTTGCTAAAGATGAAAAATCATGTGTAAAAACACAACTATCTTGTTCTTGTAAGGCAAGCCATAAACAAGGATAGAGAACACTCTAGGTTCACTTGTAGATAGATCACTTCTATCATATAGGAAATTCTGGTATGAGTAATTTTAGGTATAATTTATTAAAGATATGGTATATTCCTTCCCAGATTGATTTTAATTGTCCTGCTCTAACTGTCCATTTTTGTACACTTTCCTGCCTTGAAATTGTTCATGCAGTTCATTTAGACATTTAGATAAGTTCTCTTGCATTCCCTTTTGTTGAAAGTAGCAGGGAATACCAACAGACAAGAGCAGTTTCTTTAAGTCAGCATTTCCCATTGACACTTGTATAAGCCCAATTATAATTTTCTATTGACTTTCAATTAATTCTATTTATTTCTGTCCAGCTGTTCTTGTGGAATTTCCATATTAGATCCAACATTACTAAGTGTTAACCATTTTAGTCACATATTGCCCATTCCTTCCATTCAAGTCCACACTGTTCTTCAAACTTTGCATCCCATTGCAACAATCCAAATTGGCATGGAATCATATCTGCATGGTTATGGAAGGCTGCACTCCACATGCCAGCATTGTAGAGAACATGAACTATGTGATATAAACAGTCGCCTCATCTCAGAAAATAAAATTGCATCATTCTTGAGGTCTCTACTACATACAGAAGACTCAATGTTAGGTTCTTACTTTATCAATAATGTATTTTTGGATAATTTAATTGCATTGAAGTTAATACATGTCATTCATGAACTCATCTATATTACATGTATAATATATTGGAGGAAATAAAAATACCACACCTTCTGTATCTCATTCAGTTATCTCCCTTACACCAGACATAAACATTTCAAGAAATAAAAACTCACATTTTCAGTGATCGGTTATGAAAGTAAAGAGAAGATTTGTGAAGTAGTATATTAGCCCTCAATCTTGATGCAAATATAAGTAGAAGCAATTTAATAATTTCTCACAGTAATGTTTACAAGTTTAAAAACTGATAAAGTATGTTTTGTTTGGTTTAGGTATTTTTCTGCCTAACTTAAGCCCATTATTGTCAATTTCTTACATAGAAGAAATATACATTATATGCATCTTTATTATCTAAATTATTCACCCTTTTATTTTAGATGGGAATGAACACCACTTCACTTGAAATTTGGGTGCCTGTAAGGGATGTTACAGCGCAGGTGCCTTCGGACTGTCCTTGGACCAATGGGGCCCTGCCTCCATACATTTGTCCAAGGTAAGGTCATCAAACTTTCACTTATCATTTTTCTCATTGCTGCTTTTGTCTCCTTTAATTCCTTTATCATAAGTTACATCTCCCTTTTAGATACACACTTTCCTCTTGTTTTTAACTCCATTTGACTCGCTATACTTATTGTTTACATTTGGCATTTTTATTTCCCAAATTTCACCTCCAATCCAACATAACCACTTAGAAGCTGTCATCTACTGTATTTGGTGACTGATTGGCTTACAGCATCAATTTTATTCACAACACAAAGGAGGGAAGTTTTCTATTTTTCTTACAAAGAGGATGGGTAAGTTGACTATTGTGTGAGGACCGGGGGTTAGTGACCTCATGTATCTGCAGACAGTGTAAAGTGTTAAAAGCTTATACTTTATAATAAGATTGGATCATGTCCGCCTGTCTCTGATGTTAAGTTCTGCATCTACAAAACAAATCTAAAGTCCTTTAATTTAGGTGAATTGTACTTTTTGAAGTTGGAGAGGTACATACTATTTGGTACATTGACCTTTGACCTAGTTATTACATAATATGATATAATGTGATTTATCCCATATCACCCATGTGAAGTTCAATAAGTGTTGATATGAATAAAACACAACTCATAGTTAAAACAAGTCATTTTATTCCCAAAATGTAGTTTGGTAGTAAAGCACAAATATGAAAACAGCGGCTGAAATAGCTTAAAGACCATTACATACACATTAATATAAGACACAGCTTGGTATCTCATAAAATTGTTTTTGACAAGCGAGACTAAGTACACTTGTTACTTGTATAGTTTCAAGCTATATCACAGATTATTGAAAAAATTAAGGTTGGCTATAGGTATAAAGGTACCAATTGTACAACCCCAGGTGGGCGGAGCTTAAGGTGTAGGGAACATTGTATTCAGAAATAAACAACAAAACTAGCTGTGATTGGTGCATTATGTAAGAGTCGTACTTTCAGTTAGGCTTAAAAAAAAAAATTGAGCCTCTTGGCAACATGTGAGATTATGTTAATTCATATCTAGATCATATTTTGTATTTTTTATGATTTTTTTTAAATGTGCTACACATGGCTGAAAATGTGTCTGTTGTGACTAGATAACTCTTACCCCTGTCTAGTTCCAGCAACGGAGTACCTGGTTTTGTCCTTGTCAAATTGACAATCTAACATTGTTCTCTATGACAGTGTGTGACATGCATCCTGAGGTAGGATAGAAAGTATATTTATTTCACAAAACATTAGCATTGAGGTCTATGGAAAAACAATTGGTACCGTGATACCTTCTAGTGAGGAGTATATCACTAGGAACTGACTAATGCTTCGACGGAACTACGGTTAGGTCTGGCTGTCATGGCAGAATTTTGAGAGAGAGAGAGAGAGAGACGTGTTGGAAATTAGACATTGAGAGAACAATAAATAAGTTTTTTTTAAAGGGAAATAAAAAAATGCACAAAACTTAGTCACTTTATTCATTGTGTATGTATGGAAAAAAACAATAACAGCAGCTTCTGATTTCACTTGAGTTTTTCCATTTAATCAAATGAGGCCTCTGCTGTGGGCTAAAATCTCTTACCCTAATTTTACTAAATGCACATAATAAGAATTTTATAGTCCTTTTGACCAATGTCAAATCCCTATATATAACTATAGAATAGTTTTACTGTCTGCTGGTGGAACCAGGCAGACTTGAAATAAGCCAAATTTTTGCTAAGTATTCTCAGTGTGGCTCATTAACAAGCAATGTGTGGCTCGTTAACAACCACTTTATACTTAGCCAAATTTAGCTATTTATTTTATAGTTGCTCTTTGCAAATATTAATTTTACCTCTTAGGAGGAAACCAAAATGTTTGCTAAATGTATTCTTAGCCAAAATCTGTCTAGTGTCTGCAATGCCATTTTGCATAGCTTACATCCATGCTGTTAGAAACCCAAATCTATGTAACTGTATGATTAGCCAAATTTGGCTATTCAGCTCGCTTTCTCTTTCAGTAATGTACATGTATTCTCAGCCAAAATCTGGCTAGTGTCTGTAATGCCATTTTGCATAGCTTTCATCCATGCTGTTAGAAACCCAAATTTATGTAACTGTAGGATTAGCCAAATTTGGCTATTCACCTCGATTTCTCTTTCCATAATGTATGTGTATTCTTAGCCAACATCTGGCTAGTGTCTGCTATACCCTTTAGTAACCTACAGGTATGATTCTAAGAAACCCAAATTTGGCTAGCCACTTTAATGTCCATTTCATGTATGGCTCATAGGCAGTAAAAGCAATTCTGGCTAATTGTATGCATGGAGCCTAGAGTTTTAATACAAGTGTTTAAATTCACTATGTATTTATTTGCACACCTAACACATAACTTCAAGGGTATATATTGTAAATAAAAATTAAACTGAAAAACATAACATATATATGAAAAACACTGATGATGGGGTGAGAATTTTATTTACTCAATAAATAAGAGTTATTTTGGCGAGGAAACACGATAATTAGAAGCAGGGAAAGGTTAATATCTGACATGTTTTTTGAGTGTCAAGATTCTTAATATATATATACAAACAAAATAAAATTCTTAGTGGCTGATGGGTGATTCCATTGAATCTAACAAAAGTATCTTTTTTTCTGCATCATATAAAGAAAAATGCCAATGTATGCAAAGATTCTTTGTTCATAAAACAATTATTGTTCCAATATTTAGTTTAACAAATAAGATCCCTCTTTAGTCGGTGTCTTTACTGTTAGTGGTATTTTTCTTCATGAAGGATTCACCAAGTCTACATATATAATATTCTTGATTTATGTTCTCAAGAGTCTAAATGATCTTAGTGACACTTTAAATTCTTTCATTTTGTATAGGTCAAGTGCTACCTCTGAGGTCACAACATCTGTAACCTAACCAGTTTAAATGAGGTACAGAACGTAAGTTTTAACAGTATATTTTCTTCTGTCTAAGTGTTCTCTTCAAGATCCACCTGTTTCATACTGGGTTGTGTACATTTGAAAAACATAAGTCAATATTTTCAAATCACCTATAGTATTAATGCAGTTTTATTCTAAAGTAAATTTAGCCAGTCCTTTGAACAATACCCTATGTTTCAGTGCTGATTGTTTTATAGCCACAAGAAAAGAAATCAATATTTACATTGATAGTTTTCAAATTGCATTGTGGAATAGATAGATTAATAGCAGACCTTGACCACTAAAATGTGATTCTGATTGTGATAGCATTGATTTTGACAATATTTTTATTACTTAGCTTTATTCCTCTACAATAAACAGCTCTGTAGTTGGAGAACAGATAAAAAGTGATTAAGACATTTGATCCAGACCTTGTAAGATAGCTTTGACTGTAATACATATCACATTTTGATAAAAAAATTCATGGCATTATCTCAAATGCATTAATGCAAAAGGACACCAAAAGTTATATAAAGAATCACATCTAACAAAATACAAGATATCATTGATAAAAACATTAGAAAGTAATGGTCCAGGGATCAACTCCCAAGGATTCCGTTTTGAATTTTAGACCAACTACTCCAGACATCCTGCAACTTAATTTCCTTATTTTGATTTTACAGATAGCTCAGTAAGAGCCCCACTGAGTCATCTGACATACCATAAGCCCTTAAGGTGCAAATAAAAATATCATAAGGGAGACAGTCAAAAGCTTTGGATAAATTCATCAGGACTGCAGTTAAACATTTGTTTTCATCAAGAGCTTTCCTCCAGTCTTCAAGCAAACATAAAAGAGTGGTCTTGCATCCATTATTGTTAAAAAAACCACCCACATGTTTGCTAAAAAGCTTTCAAAAAATGATGCTAACTGGGTCTCAACTGGTATCTCAAACAGTTTCGATTTTGTGGACCAAATGCTGACAGGTTTATAATTACTTTTTATCAAGAAGATTGTTCTTTTTGAAAATCATAACTACTTCAGCTTTGTTCAGATAATCAGGAAGAATATTTGATAGATCCCCTCCTGTAGCTTTTTAAAATTTTAACTCAATATCATGTTATACACTTTGTCATGGTTAACCTGCTTAAATTCAAACTTTGTATCCATGTTACTGTTGACCTTAATAGCCTTGATACTCATGGGTTTAGGGGTCAAAAGAAACATCCTTATCAATTTCTAATGTCACATTTATATAAAAATTATTGAAGATTTCACATATTTCTCTGTCATTATTTAAAAATTTTATACCTTCAGTGAGAATGATCCTATCATAACCAACCAAACATTTATTAGAAAATATGGCGTAATAGTTGACCAGATTGGCGTAATAGTTGACCAGAAGTTCGTAGATTTATGCCCTCTGCATATTACTCTAAATTTCTTTGCTTTCAATAGTTTTCCCATGCTTTTTTAATGATCTGCACTGAGTGTATATTTTAAACAAGTGTGTGTGTGTGATTTAGATTTTTAACGTAGCTTTAACAATTTTTTCAGTCATATCGCTACGATGTCTGCAGTGTGACAGTTCATAGTGATGTCTACCACTGGGGCATCATGCTGCAGACATGTAGCATGATGTCCCACCCAGCCACATTATCCTGAGACCAGGCCAACCAGTCCTAACACTAACCTCTTAATGCTGAGCGCCAAGCGAGGTAGCTGTTAGTACCATTTTTTAAAGTCTTTGGTATGACTTGGCCGGGGATTGAACCCACGACCTCCCGCATCTGAGGCGGATGCTCTAACCACTAGGCCACCGGAGAGGTCATATTTTAAACAACATATGTTTAGTATAAATTGCTTTCTTTAGTTCTCTGTTCATAAAAGGTAATGCTCTTTATGTTGGTATGTATGTTTTATTGGAGCATGTTTTTTTATATAAGTGAACAATAGTTTTTCAAGCAACATTGTCAGAGTTGACAGATTTTGAATGAATACTGGAATATGGGGCAGTATATAGAGCATTGCGTAAATTATTTACATAGTCAATCACACCAAATCTTTGAAACTTCCATATGATGATATTCTCCTGGCTGCAGAATGCACAGTCTCTTAAATGAGCAAAGACCAAATTATGAAAATCACCGATAGCAGTAGTCACAATTTAGGTATTTATGCATTGGCCATGTTTATTTGTAAGAATTAGATTTACACAAGATGGATTACATCCATACTTAAAACATATAGGTTTTTTAATTAAGCATGCCAGATCCAAAATGTCACATATATTTTGCATTCTTTAGATTCAGTTCATACAGTTTCATCCTGTGTGCAGGGACACCTGAATGATTAAATGTCATTATCCTGCCACCATTGGGAGTATGATATTTTTTAAAAATAAATCCAGCATCTTTATCTATCTGTGTATCAATCTATCTATCTATCTATCTATGGAGTGAAATATACATGCATGTATGCTGTATACACTATGCATGCAAGCTGTGCAATTCAGTCTCAGTTTTTTTAATCAGTGCATTACCAGCAAATTTGTTAAACAAGTTAACATAAATATTTTCTATGATCTGATGTTTTTATTTACAATTCTAATTGTTACCTAGTACAGTCTACAGTGGTCTTAACTCCCTCCCCAATCTGTGTTGATACTGATGGAAATCTTGTGGATGTGATGTGCAATCTTGCTGCATGCAGATCTTTCCGGAACACACCTCTGTACTGTTTAGACACTGGTATTTGTTAATAGCCATATCTAGCGCAAAATTCGAAATGGCCATAGGACAGAACACAGGGGTTCGTTACAAAGAAAATTAGGAATCTAACCTGTAACAATATATTGTTACAGGTTAGACTCCTAATTTTCTTTGTAACGAACCCCTGTGGGACAGAAGGTTGAGTAGCTACAATGACATAGCCTCAGTGTGTCCATGAAGTAGGGGTACTAATATTTGTACTTGGGTTGTGCCACAGGGGTTCGTTACAACGAAAATTAGGAGTCTAACCTGTAACAGTTTATATTGTTACAGGTTAGACTCCTAATTTTCTTTGTAACAAACCCTTGTGGGTTGTGCTATTCCATGTCAATTTACAAGTTGTCAAACATAGGATATGATCTGCAAAAAGAACTCCTCTGCCAATGGTAGCTGAAAGGCCATGAGAAATGGTAAGTCACAAGTGTATAAAATGTACAACAATGTGTGCAGATTAAATTGTCGACAGATTTTTGCAGGTTTTAATTAAAGGCTTTTATCAGCCACGAAAGTTCCAGTAAATATCATTACAGATGTGGGGCTCATTTATTGGTTTAAGTCAACGTTTTCAGTTACAAAAACAGGGACTATCAAAGCTAGTAACTGGCATCGTTGATAATTTGCTGATAACTATATTTAATTAACCATTTCAGACTTTACAATATATACTCAATGTGTCTGTACCAATACTGTTAAGTTTCTGTATGTCACTGTGCTTAAGTTTTGATTTTCTCTGTTGTATTTCACTTTGTACAAACACTTGCTGACTTCTCTTGTCATGCGGTCAATCTCGGTCATATTGTAAAAGTGCATAACTTAACACAGGTTCCAAACCGTTGCTATGAGCAACAGCGGATAAATATGGCATGTGCCATGAAAATGAACTTATTTTTTTCTTCTTTGCAAAATAAATCATTAGGTACTAATGTGTAAAATATCAAGTTGGTAATTTTTTTTATATAATTCTTGTGCAGATTTACTAAATGTACTTTTGTGATACTAAGTCCCACGTTTGTTTAAAGGTTCTAACAAACTGGGGGTTTTGTGGGATTTGTCATAAGTATATAAGGTGTTGTGGGCTGCTTGTAGGAAGACAGCTTAGCAGCTTTCTAACTACTTCGATGATGAGTTATTTTAAAAATTTTTTTTTTTTTTTTTTTACTGTTCTGTATATAGTTTAGGAACTTTAAGCAAATGTTCTGTACATTTTTGTTTAAGATTTTATTTAAGCACAAAATAATATTTATTGAAGGAATTTAATGTGCTTTTCTCTAAATTATATAAATAATATTAATTCCTAACTTATTTTACAAGCAAACTACATATTGATATATCATTTGTTATAAGAACTCAGCTATATTGTCAAGTGAGTGTTGTCTTCACATACCAACACTTTTATTTTGTATATATTGATTTTCTGTATTTAAGAATCTAATTCCCTGCCGAGATATTTTCTTATACTGCAATAGATGATTCAATTTCTTAAAGTATCGATCCAGAAATGTTCTTAGGGATATAGAACACCCAAGTCATTGTGAGTGTTATCCTTGCTGATTTGATATTCGCAATCCAATTTAATCATTACTTAATCTAGCACTTCATACACATAATTAAAACATTTTCACAAAACGCTCAAATGTCCAAGTCATTGTGAGTGCTATCTTCACTGACATGATATTCTAACTTCAGGTCAACAATAACTGATTAATCTAGCAAGCCAAAAAAGCATAATTTATTGACATATTCTTTTATAATTTACTAGTTGTCTAAGTCTGAGGTGGGCAAACTATTTCTCAATGTAGCCACAGGTGTGGTGAGTGAGAAGTGAAATACATCATACCATGCCAAAACTGAGACAAACTTAAATAGCCAATTTTTCCATTTGTGGCGATTGGCGATAGGTTGCCTACCCTGGGTCTAAGTCAGTGTGACCATTGTCCTCACCAACCTGAAACCCAATTTAATTCCATTTATATCAATTCATTTCAAATAAGTGTATTGTAATGTAGTTGAAGTATAAAGTCAAGAAAGTGTTCCCTTTGCAGATTTTACACTCAAGTCCTATTTTCTCTTCTGTAGTAAACTTTATTGCAACTGAATACAAAATGGTAAATCTTATTCAATTTTCATTCACCAAAATATGTATTAATATAATCATGAATTAACTGTATGGTACTAGAATATACCCTGATCTTGTGTGAGATTGTAATATACAGGACTGTACCTCAAGACAACAATAATATATTGACTTTGTATTATATCAAGACTGTCATGGTCAGGAACGCCAACTATATTCAGATCTATTCATAATAAATGATCATCTGGTGCTATGGCTCAAAAGAAATCAAAGTTCAATTTAACTCCATTCTCCCCACATTAGTCAGTTGTTAAGAGGCACACTCATCCTCAGTGTTTTACTTCCAATGTAATCTTATCTGGATTGATCTTGGTGTTACAATATATGGATGGAGAAAGAATATTATCATCCAGATTAAATTATTTTTAATTCAGACTCTACTGAAAATCTTAACTGGATGTGGGTTACGGAGCCTGATGTGTGCGAACAAAGCAATATGTATCATAACCATTTTTATTTAATTTTTGAAACTCCTGTAGAAGAAAGAGGTTTCTAGATCCATTAAACTATATTAAAAATCATAAAAACATTTTCTTCAGTGTAGATTTTCCTTTACTTAGTAGTGACAAAACTAACATTTTAAAGTGGTTGTTTTGTTGTTGTTTGGTTTGGCCTTTTATGGTACAGCAACACAAGTGGGTTATTTAGTGCCAAGACACTTGAAGTAAAGTGCCTCGCCCAAGGACACACTATGATAGCTAACCCAGGCTGGTCCCATGGTAGAATTTCAATCTACATTATGTCACAAATCCAGAAAGCTAACCACTGAGCCACTACAGCTCCCCATCTTATAGTAGAATACCGGTATACTTTACAATCAAGAAAAATGGGTTGGGGTATGCATGTTGCATCTGAAAAAAGTGATGGAATTTTTGTTTACGTTATATTTTAATCATACAATATGAAGCATTTTCTATAATTTTAAGAGGTATCAGATCAAGTTAAGCAAAATCATATATTCCATTTGCTGGGAATGTACTAAAATTCATTGTTATTGCTTGGTATTTTTGGTAGGAAGCTTACTTGGTCTTTTTTCTTTTCAACTTGAATACCTAACTTGTTAATGACCTGTCATAAATCTTCAAGGTTTTGTCTATAAAGTGACAATTGTTGATACATGTAGGGAAGGTTTTGTCTGTAGCTTTTGATTTTTGTGGTTCTGGTAGTTGCAGTATTTGTTGTTGTATTATTAACCATTTCAGTAATTTAATGAATGCAGAGTATACAGCTCCATGAACAAAATTTTAGGGAAGATAATGTAAAATTATGTTTCACTGCAAATATAAATTGTTTAAAAGCAGTAATAGCATAAGGCATGATATCATAATGTTTAAATGATGCTCCTTGCTACAACATAAAATATGTTCAATGAAACAAATTGTTCACTGGTAAATTGGTAGTAAAGGTCTTCACTGAATGATGTTGCATAAACTGTTTTACAATAAAACATATATGATGCATCTCAATAATGATGATGATGTGGAGGAGGAGGATTAATAATAATGCAGTTATCTTCATCACTTAATTTCTAACAGATGTGTAATTGTTATGTGGCTCATTATCAGTTTGAAACGGGCCTATAATTGGTGGATCTGGACCTATCTGGTCCCCTGCTGGTGTGCTGCTAGGGTCTTTACAGGTCGTTAGGATATCAGTTACACTTTGTTTACACATAGAACCCCATGGGATGGAATGCCCAGTTCAAAACTTTGAGAGTATGGTTAGGTATCCATAATAGAACTCCTGCAGTTATTCTTAGGTTTGATATCAGGATCTTTCATTAAAAGCTTTTCAACTCGGGTTTTGTTCTACCACACAGATAAATAAAGTCAAATGCAAGGCTTTTAGAACTGTCCAGTTTGTTTCATATGTTGTCAGTTTAATGGGCAGGTTAACTGTGCAGCAGATAGACTGTATATTGACATTTTACCATATATTAATATCAGTGCTTAGTCTGCTCTCAGTGGCTGTGGTTTGATCAGTTACAAGTGTCATCACATGTGACTAATTATTGACAAATGTAATGAAACTTGTATAATTAGAAGACTATATTTAAAACTCTAAAAATCTTAAATGTGTGCGAGAGAGTGGGATTGGCATTTATACTTCCGATTATGTTTGCAATGAGCAAAAGCAACTGCACAAATATGAGAGCTTTAGACACAAGTTTGGTTCTGGTAGGGTCAAAATAGGCAGGTACATTTTGATCTTTAAAAATTAGCATAATTCCCATGCAATACTTCCCCAACCTAAGTATGAGATTGATTTGATAAAAGTTTGGAGATTATTGTTTAGGTTCTGTTCTTACAATACTAGATATGCCTGACTACTGCATAGTGAAATGGCCAACTGTTAAGTTATATAAGCCAGATGAATAATTTTAGCCATTTGTTTAAGTGTTTTCACATTAATTTCATTTGTGTCACAGAGTTGCATGTAATATTTTTCTCTAGAATAAATTTCTTTTATTTTCTATTGTGTTTTTTATTATGTTAATTTTAATCCCTGTGGGATTTGTGATATATTAAAACCCAAATGCTTTCTCCTGCATGTATTAAAAGGCAACTAATGGGGGCAGGATCTGCAGTGAATCAATGGTTAGTATGCTAGACTCCTGATAAAAATGTTGTGTTCAAATTCTGTTATCAAATCAACTTGGGTTACCTACTGCAGTGTACCCTTGCCTTACTCCAATTCCCTCAGTACTCAGTAACCAACTTGTGTTGCTGTACCATAAAAAACGCAGTCCATATTGATTTTACCTATTTTACTAAATCCTGACAAAAATAGTTCTCTACATAAAGCATGATTAATATGTGATGGTCTCGCATGTAAGCAAACTCTTTCAAGCTTTTAATGATATGAACCTATTTATCAAATGTTTATCAAATTTACTTGAAAAAATATGTCTTATTCATTATCAAATACATTCATTGTTTTGATCATATAAGCATTTCTGCTACATTAGATCAAAATAATCTTTTTTTCAGAAATAGAGTCCCTATAGTATTTGCAGGGTCAGCCACTCAAATGCAGAATTTGAGTATTGATATGCATGAATATTGATCACATAATTGTTCTTTTGCCATATCTTGATGAGATAAACCTGTTTACCAAGTCTGATCAAATTTATGAAAAATAGTTTCAAGAGCAGTAGCAAGCATGGCTAGTGAGATATAGGACCACCACATTATATGCATAGGTCTTGCTTATAGCCTTAGTCGTACAACATGTTCATGGTTTAAGCATATAATTGAACAAGCAGATCTAAATTGGATCATAAATACCGTTTTGCAAGTCATAAGAAACTCTGCCAATCAGATGCAAGGTCACTTCATTACCATACCTTTATCTCACTCATAATAAGCATCATTGTGAAGCTTGATTATATAAGCCCAATGGCCAAGTTTGATCAAAATTGAATCAGCAATACATGTGGTTAGAACCTCATGTATTTGTGTGCATGTGCACCTCTTCAATCTAGATCTCACTGATATAAGCCTATATTCTGAATTTAGTAAATACTGTACTACATGTATAAATAATGCATATGGTGTGGTAACATGCTCAGTCAGATGAAAGATCACCTTATTATTATTAATGGATAACACTGATCAAACTTTTAGGTGAACTTAATGATATTAGTCTATATTGTGGAAGTATGGCTTTTTGTCTGGTTAATAAACTCAACTAATCTGATGCAGGATCACCTCATACATATACTTGGATTTTGCTCATTATTAGATTTGTCCAGGATGTTGAAATTAAAGCCCAAAACCCAAGTTTTATAAAATTTTTATCAGAACTATGGACTCCAAAGTAGCAGATTTGTGGCTGTTGAAAGACAGAAGGTCATGTGAAATAAATAACACACACTGGACCATTACATAAACCCACATATCCTTTTGGCCAGTTGGGCTAAAATATAAGCAACAATAATGTTAAGACAAATTGATAAATTATGTATTCTCATATTACCTCTAGCCCTTTTGAACATGGATGGTATTTTTCTTCCACATATGTCAGCTCTTAATTAGTGGTCCTTTCCCCTCATGAATGTTGTAGGTGAAACTCAGAATTGGGCTAATGAATTCATATCTGTAGAAAAAGAAAACCTCTTTATTGGTCTGCATATATCAATGTCACCTTTTTATGTGTTAGATTAAAATTAAGATACCATATATATATATATATATATATATATATATATATATATATATATATATATATATATATATATATATATATATTCATTTAAGAATTTAAGCATACTTGACTCCATGTGTTTATTTTACAAATTGATGATAACACATAACTGGTTGAATGGATAAAATGTTCTTATTTCTTACAACTGCCCATTATATCTGATTTTACATTCAATGTTTGTTTCAATCAACATATTTGTATTTATTTGATAAATATTTACACAGCTGATGCAACATATTTCAGATGTTATGAACATATATTAAATTTAAAAAGTGAGAGAGAAAGTGAAGTCCTCCAAGACAACATTTCTGAAAGAGAACAAAGACACTGCAACACATATCTTCAAGCAGATTTTGCATTTTAAATACAATATGATCAAATCTAATAAGTGCCCATAGGGTCAATTTCGCAACACAAATGTACAAAGCTATATGAAATTTAACATGAAACCAAACTGAGCATACTGTGTGATTAGGTGTGTGCTACAATTACTGAACAATTGTTTTTACTTACTTTGCTATGGAATGGTTCCATAGAAATGACTATGGTAATGTAGTAAATACTTTACTGCAATGCAACTATTTCCATTTTTAAAATATTGTGTATCTTTTAAACATAATAATTATATGAAAAATCAGTTGAAAATGAACTCTATATGGATACTCACATTGACTGATCTCATTTCCAGCAAGTTTTCTTGGCAATTCCTTGTCCCTTTCTTCTGGTCACACTTTCATCATCCCTGTTCATTTTCATGGTACACTATAGAAGTGGACCATGTGATGGAATCAGGCCACAATTAATAGTTCTGGTTCAGTACCCATGAATGTAGTCCCAGTCTATTTTTAGAGCATTTTTTCCTGTCTCTTTTTGGTGGTGATACAAGAGTTAGATTTAGGCATTCTTGGTATGGATTTAAAGGCAATTGTTTATTCTTTAGAATATGAGCTTATGGTGTGGTTGTCTGTGTGTGTGTTTCGATGACAGTGTACAGTGAGTAATAAGGTCTTGGTGATGATCCGGAAGTGAAATCTGTGTTGCTGGTTTGTTTACAGTCCAGCCTTTCAAAAAAATTCTGGTGAACCTTTGACAAGAACTTCACTGTGAAGTCATCTTTGAAGGTGTTTTAGATTAACATATGATTTGTATTGATTGTCACACAGTGGAAAGTTTGGTACTGAGAAACAAATGTAGAGAATATATAGTAAAATTAATTGTGTTCTATGTCCTGTCAGTGCAATATTTGAGTAACGTTTAAATTAGTATAAAATCTTTATTATTAATGATAAACACATGAAATTTTAATATGTTATGTATATTGACTCTGAAAATACAAGAATTTTATTTTAAAAATTTAAATGAAATTTTAAAAAAATTAAAATAATTTAAATCCCCCCCCACAAATGCACATATATAATATTTATTAAGATTGATATTAAATTATATCAGCATGTATATATTCCTATACCATATATAAAAGCTCCAATGATGGATATTTGTCAAATTTTGTCAGAGAAAATATCTTTGTAAGTCAAAATGAGACCTTCATTTAAAATACATGAAGACAAAATTCTATTTTTATTGTGCCTTTAGGTTATTCAAACTATTTATTAGGGGTCCAAACAGTTAATTGACGTGTTTATGATGGGGTGACTTCCTGAGTAACACATATCTGCTTATATAGCTTTCAGTAATTGTTTTATAAACATAGGGTATTTAGTGAGAGGACAGAGATGAAAACTTTATACTAGAACCTGCTCAAGTTCTCTACAAAATCATTTTAAGCTGTCAGAGAATGAAATACAGATCAAAGGGTTAAAATATACTTTCCCCAGGTATATTTACCCTTGCATGTAAGAAAACAGCAAAATTATGTAAGTTGAGCACAAAATGCATTCCATTTTATTGTTCAGTTTTGTTAAGATATTGATTGATGTAGCACTAGTGTGGCATTGTGTCCTATGTGATATTATGGGAAATCTAATGATCCATTTTTTGCTTTTTGCATTGTTAATTACTAATAATATTTGTTAACTGACACTCTAAAGATTACATAAGAAATATTCAAACAGATTATTTGAATTTAACTTTGTACAACTGATCTTAACATGGTTACATATCCGACATGAACAAATATCCATATATTTTAGAATGTTTGGATCAAAACTTGACATCCCGTACATCGTATAGGCTGACATTGTATCTATAGTGAATCTGTAAGGCACAGTTCTGGCTGTGTGCACTTCAAATATCCCAAAATGTTATTTTCAACATGAATATGCCTATGTATGGTGACATATTTCAATTTAGTACTTTGACAGAGTGTGGTATTGTAGCATCAGCTGATATCTGATTTCATTAAATTATTGAGCTTTATAACTGGTAACCAACACTCTTAAAAGTACACTAAAAGTGTTAAACATATCATTTGAACTTTGTTTGCACATGTGGTTTTAACAAGTACATTGTATATGCCCCACATATGCAAATGTCCATCCTTGTTTACAAGTTTTGGGGATCAGAATTTCACGTTTAGTTGATGATATAGGATCTATTGGTACTTACAGTTGATCTGTGTGACTACATTCGGCTGTATTCACTTGCAGTATCCAAAATTGTTACTTCCCTCATGAATAAGATTGCTTATAGTAATATATTTTAATTTAGTACATTGTCCCTTGACTTTCCTGTATACTGGTAATGTACAAATGTTTGCACCAATGATCAAACCTCACCGTTCCAACATTGCCTTAAACTTTATGATACATACTCTACCTGATCAGTTATTTAACCTGTAAATGGCTAAATATGCTTCTAGAAACCTCATATATTTTTAGGATGCATTTGTCACTTCAATACATAACCATTGCTTCACATTTTTTGAGTGTCACTCTGTCAAGTTTACTATTTTTTCCCTTGTTTGCAACTTGAATGTTATTCTGAAATCCCATATCTAACACATTTTAACTTTATTTACCTACATCTTACTGTTTTCTAGAATTAAGTGAAACATGTTATATCTTTTTAGGTCTAGCCTCGTATCTGGAGCAAAGTGTTAGAGTTGGATCAGTTTGGAAGCTCTCCAGTAATCCAGTGGTGATAACAAGGTTTCATAAGGACATGTGCAGTGTACTGCCATAAGTGACCAAGATTGGTTCATATCAGCACACTGATATACAGTACCTCAAAGACATTGCTTAGGTCTTCATGAGAGAGATTCACACCATTGTTCAGTAAGGTAGAGCCTCCCTGAAACTGTATTTTCCTTTTGTAGTTATTGACATTGAAATGGAATGCATTTTTGCTATAAAACATGGTAGTGGTCCCATCAAAACTTTAAATTTGAGTGTGCTATTAGTTATACAAACAACTGCCTAAGTACCTGACACAGTAAATGTAGAACATAGCACCTGTCATTGTTTCTTTAGGGTGTACACCTGTATACACCTGGACAGACATATTGCAATTTGCTGCCAAAATCACTGAGCTATCATGCTTCAGTACCCTTGGGAAAAATGTTATCAGTTGTACAGACCCAAACTACCATCTGTTTTAAATGCCATTCATTAGTCAACTTTGCTGTCTAAAATTTGTCAAATTGAATTTTACAACTTGTATGAAAATTTAATTTTTCAATAAAATTTAGTTTTTAAAATTTAAATGTTTATTTAAATTTCCAATAAAATTTAATGTATCAATATTTTTAAATTTCAAACATATTTTCAGACAGGCCTTATTATGTTTTACAATTATGTTGTTACTGCATTGAAAAATTCCTATAATTAAGGAAGATATAGCAAATTTAGTTTTGGTTTCTCAAGAACACTTGGACCACAACTTGCACCCTGTGGAACACCAGCACTACACACTACACACAGCTGTCACATGTCTTGCTTGCAAGGAAATTCCAAAAGACTTCATGTATAAAGTTGAAACAGGTGTGGTATGCAAATATAAAAGTTTGACTAAAATTGGCCATAAAAAATTGGGCCTGTCAGGAATCAGGTCACAATTAATAGTTCTGGTTCAGTACCTACAAATGTAGTCCCAGTCTATTTTTAGAGCATTTTTTTCCTGTCTCCTTTTGGTGGTGATACAAGAGTTAGATTTAGGCATTCTTGGTATGGATTTAAAGGCAGTTGTTTATTCTTTAGAATATGAGCTTATGGTGTGGTTGTCTGTGTGTGTTTTGGCGACAGTATACAGTGAGTAATAAGGTCTTGGTGATGATCTGGAAGTGAAATCTGTGTTCCGTTGCATGCTGGTTTGTTTACAGTCCAGCCTTTCAAAAAAATGCTGGTGAACCTTTGACAAGAACTTCACCGTGAAGTCATCTTTTTGAAGGTATTTTAGATTAACATATGATTTGTATTAATTGTCACACAGTGGAAAGTTTGGTACTGAAAAGCAAATGTAGAGAATATATAGTAAAATTAATTGTGTTTTATGTCCTGATAGGCTTAAGCTGTTAAATGGGATTTTTATTACCTCAGTTAATGCCATTCTACTCCTAGGACTAGCTACAGCTCTGAATACTGTATCTCTGATTCTGCCTCTTGACTGCCAATGTCTGTTTGATCTGTCATCAGTCTTGTTATCAGCAAGTGGAATTTTCACCCTCGTCAAATTTAATTGCTTTTAGACTCCCAGCTAACTGCCCAGCTATAAAGCCCTTATTTGAGTACCCTTTGTAAGCAAGTAAGCCTTTGGGATTTCTCTACTGTATTGGGTTTACTACATTGTAGGTCTATATTGTGTACCAAATGAGACTCAATGACTGTTTTTGTGATGTGTTTGACAGTCACTCCAACAATGAGGTCTGAACAGTTTGTAAAAATATTTAGTGCCAGTTTGCAGAAAATACAGTATGTGACATAAACAATTTCAAGATGAAGAAATAGTAAGAATACTGTATTATTTGTATTCAGTATTTTGCATCATGATTAGCTCATTATTTACATAGTGTGTGTGTATATATATATATATATAGAGAGAGAGAGAGAGAGAGAGAGAGAGAGAGAGAGAGAGAGAATGTAATATGTGACATAAACAATAATTTCAAGATGAAGAAATAGTAAGATTACTGTGTTATTTGTATTCAGTATTTTGCATCATGATTAGCTTATTATTTACATAGCATATATATATATATATATATATATATATATATATATATATATATATATATATATATATATAGAAAGAGAGAGAGAGAGAGACTCAGAGAGAGAGAATGTAGTATGTGACATAAACAATAATTTCAAGATGAAGAAATAGTAAGAATACTGTATTATCTGTATTCAGTATTTTGCGTCATGATTATATCACAGTAACTTCTAACTATTCAGCACTGACTTAGTTTAAGATCAATGAACAATAGAGTCCTCTCCAAAAATTTAACCCCGTGTTTTGTATGCCTTCTCAAATTAAAAAATAAACATTGTACATGTTGTTTTATTTGTCATATGTTGGTCATTTCTTGGTCAAACATATAAATGAAGACGTACTTAAGACATGATTTTGTCTTTGAGTATTTTAAAAATGTATCATCAATAAATAGTAATAATATATGACTAAATGTATATTAGAAGTAACATTGATAGAAACTATGGTCATTAGAATATATATTTTGAAATGAAAACTATGATGAAATTGTCACATGCTTTGTGCAAAAAAACTGCATTCACACTACAAATTGATGCAACTGGGATAATGGGCAAATGATTTTTTCTTTGTAGTTTATCATTATATCATTAACCAGTCTTTTATCTTCCAAATATATAAAATAGAGTACCAATTTACTGACTTCATATCCTATACACATGTAAAATTGGATTGAATTATTTGTGTCAGGTTGTTAAATAATATTATTCTTCAACAGGTTTTAATTTGCATACCATTTTCTGAAGTCTCTATATTTCAATGAAAATAAAGATGGAATTGTCATAGCCATTGATGATTGTGTAAAGCTCCTCAGTCTAATTATCTGATAGATGACAGGAACAAAATTGTGAAGAAGGAAACTATTTTACGAGAATTATAGATACATGATTGGTTCCATTGTTGTCTTTTTTTTAATATATATTTCAACACTTCAATGACTTCCAGATTTGTAAAGTGCTATTGGATGAGCCCTTAAAATGACATAGTCTGTATCATCAATCATTTCACACAAATCAACATCGAACCTGTATAAAAGAATTAGCATTGTTTGATATCTTATGAAATGTCATGACTCTGTGGTCTTAAACTAAGGAATGTATTTCACTAAGCTACAAAGTGAAAATTTAAGAAGAACTTAAAGTATTATGAATTAAATCTCCAATAATCCTAAATATTTTATCACAAGCGCAAACACAGAGAATGTTCCCAATTAATTCAAATAATATTCAATGTGCCAATGACCAGTATTCTTATGTATCACACTTATAATGTCTTTATATGAATTCACAATAATTCAAAAGTCTAAAAAGTCACTAAGCACTTTGTAATTCCAACAAATAGTTTAAATAATTCCTTCCAAATGATGTCTGAACACAACTATATACTCTGATCATAGATTCCCAAAGACTGATATTAAAATCAGGACTAACAACTTTGTTTACAAAACCTATATATGCTATTTCACTTGACCCAAGACAAAGAGTTTCCCAGGGAAAAACCCAGGTATTAAACTCAATCAAAGTATACATCTTTTTTAAACTATGAGAAAAGACAGGTAGGCCTAAACTTTACTCTCAGTCATGGACAAAAAAATCAAGCACACAATATATATTAAATATACTTAACAGAGGAAACAATTAACAAGCTACAACTTGAATATATGAAAATTCCATCTTTGATTAATGATTACAAAACACAGTTCTCAGACAGTGAAAGGAATATAATTCCACTGTTGAAGTGGCATTATAGATACTTTTGTAAGAAAGCAGTATATGGCTATGGAGGTTATTCATATCTAGTATATGTCTCTCTTGATCAGGAAAGAAAATGGTCATTCTTTGGATTATGTAAAGAGTTGTCAAAAAAAGGGGACAATACATGTTTGAAGGTTTGTCGGTGGAATATTGCTCAGATGTTTTCTGCTGATACAATATATGGAAGTATAATTAATCTCGAAAGTATCAATTGACCAGAGGAAGACGCAAAAATGCTTAGGGATATACCTATTCTGCAGTTCCAAAATATCATATGTTTTGAGTGCAAAAATGTGTGTGAACATGAAGCAGGAATACATATTGGCATCTAATTGCAAGAATTGCAACATAATTTTGAAACATACGATGATATCTTTCTGATGGTTTATGCCTCTCTGAAGAAAATCCACCATGTCCCCATCATACTTATGTTTCCCAAAAGCTGTCATATGGATGCAGAAAGTGGCTTCCAAAAATGAGCTAAAATTAGCCTAACACTGAACATGTGTAATGGGCTGAGCATGTGTAATGGGCTGTATTGGCCCTGGTATTGCTGGACAGAAGGATGTGTGTAACAATTTTGCAGTCATATTGCTACAATGTCTGTAACATGGCAGTTTATAGTAATGTCTAGCACTGAGGCATCATTCTGCAGACATGTAGCATCTTGTCCTACCCAGTCACATTATCCTGATACCAGGCTGTCCAGTCCTAACACTAACCTCATAATGCTGAGTGCCTAGCAAGGCAGCTGTTAGTACCATTTTCATAAATCTTTGGTATGACTCGGCCGGGTTTTGAACCCGCGACCTCCCACATCAGAGGCAGACAATCTAACCACTAGGCCAATGAAGTGGTCACTGGACAGAAGGAAAATTTACACCATGATAGTGGTCTTGATAAAGATGTTGCTGGACTCACAGTACTAATTCAGGTCCCATGGTAAACCTATGGAAACATTATTATACAAAAAAATCAAAATAACTCAAAATATCTGAATACTTGTGATCAAATCTATCAGTATAGACATAGCCTTAATTCCAGCTTATTTGTAGAGAAAACCAAATGAGTCGCAGCATATTTTGGATCTACATGATTTCGACGCACATGCTTTCAATTCTGCATTAAATAATTGGGTGCTAATTTCAGTAATGAGTTTTCTAAAGTCAAATCTTTAAAGGACTGAAATTCCATTAGTAACAGACAGCCTCATTTTTTGGTTACAAATAGGATAAGCTTCCAAACAATTCTTTTTACAAAAATCATTTTTTTTATTATCAACCAATCCTGGTCAGACCCATATATACCCAATTTAATCTTCGTCCATTTCTAAATTGGTTCCCATTCTTCCATTATAATTAGTACCATGACTCACTGTACTAATGATATATAGAATTGGAACCAGTCTAGAAATTAATAAACAAAACATGTACTTTATAGTATACACGGGTTTGGCTGGACAGGATTGTTTGATAAAGTAAACTTTAAGTCAAAGAAATCTTCTGAGTGTTTATCTTAGTTGTTACAGAAAAAAAGTAGACATTATTTAACTGATGGAATTTCAGTCCTTTTACAGATGAGAGTGACTGGAAAACTCTTTCTGAAATTAGCTCCTGACTCACTGGTGTGGAATTGAAAACACACTTCAAACACATGTAGAGCCATAAAATGCCTCAAACCCGTATGGTTTTTCTCTACAGATAAGCTGGAACTAAGGATGCATTTGTGCTGATAAATATAGATATGATCATATACATTCAGAAACTTAAAGGTATTGAATTTTTAATATCATGGTGTTTGCATGGGTTTACTATGGGAGTTGAATTAGTATCTGCAGTCCTATAGAGAACAGTAGCCCTACAGTAATTTCACACATGCATAAGCAATTAACTTCAAATAAATGCAAAATTATGGTTCTATTTGTGGATAACAAACAAAATGAATACTGTTAGTATACCTCAGAGTGGGTTTCAGTGGGTTATTACACATATTTGTACTTTCAGATATGGCAATTACCGCCATGAATGAGGGAAGAGGTCAGTCTTAACGAGTGGGTATTTTTGACTGCTAGTTGGAGTGTTTTGCACACTGGTTAATATCTATGCAATCAGATATGTAGAGTTTATACAATTTACCATTTATAGAGTAATTATTGGAAGCAATGTGATATTTCCCAGTTGTAGTTTCAATCATTATGCTTCAGATCTGATCACTTAGATCTTTTCCACCATGGTGATGACTTCACACGATTCTGTTTTCCAATAAATGCAACAAATACTTACAAACTTACATCATTGAGTATATTGTATGTGATTGAGACAATAACTTGTGCTTTCCCTGAGATTATCTCCCTTCGCTATGTAGCTGAATGTCTCTTTCACATGTTCCCAACTTTCCAGACTCCTTTTCCCTTGGATGATATATTTAACAAGAGAAATTACTTTTTAATCTCCTTGGAATCCTTCAGACTTCCTTTTTGGCAGAGAAACTTGGACTGACAAATTTTGCAAGGAAATTACTTAAAACCTTGAATTCTGTCTGGGAACAGACCCCCTTATTTCATTTAGCTATCAGGATTAGCTTTCTCAAACAACAAACATTTTAACACTTCCATCGAATTCAGAACAATTCTTTCTAGTCTGTCTTTATTTCCATCTCCAGCCGTCTTGACCTTGTCTGTGCCACTGGATCCAGATGGTCTTGGACGAGAGAGTGAGGTCGACAATGTGCAACTCTTCCTTACTTTAAACCAAGTCAACGCGCAAGTCACTTGGTCATCCTTCTCCCCGAAGTCCCGTGGCGACGGACGAGCGACGAATCTACAGGTGTGGGTACACTGGCAGCCGTAGCCGCAAATCTGAACACAGGCGGCTCAGGCCATATGATCTTTCTTCACTGACACAGAGCAGCAGTGGAGTTTGGCAGATCCTTGAGCGACTGAGCAGCCGTTTTTAGGATTTGCACTGCTCACCTCCATGGCATGAGGAAGGGATTAGAAAAGGTGCCCTAAAAATTGCGTGCTCCATCACTCCCTAACCAGCCTACCGCGGCTGGAGGGGACCCTACATCAGCGGTTGGAAACACTACAATGAAAAGATGAAAATCATTCCTCTTACCGTCGGCGCATGAAACGTGCGCACACTTTTGGACAGAAGTGATGCTGACAGACCTCAGAGGAGAATTGCCCTGATTGGCAGGGAGCTAGCCAGATATAACATCGATATTGCAGCCCTGAGTGAAACCTGCTTTGCAGGAGAAGGCGAACTTTGTGACTGGGGCGTTG
Organism: Megalonaias nervosa; assembly: GCA_016617855.1. NCBI lineage: Eukaryota > Metazoa > Mollusca > Bivalvia > Unionida > Unionidae > Megalonaias > Megalonaias nervosa. Next base: position 9,644 of record JAECUM010093448.1, on the reverse strand, counting down.
GCTACACTTTATTTTGGTGCGGAAGAGGAAGTGAGGAGTGACGTGAGGCTGGTGTAGGTTTTGCAGTGAAGACAGATTTTGTTAACAAGCTAGCTTGACTTCCAAAGGGTGGGAATGACAGGCTTATGACCATGAAACTCCCACTGTCGAATGGAAGAAAGCATGTCACGATCACCATCTTGTAGTCTCCAAGCTAAACATCTGTATCCAACCTAAGACGTCTGCAAGGCAAGAAGATTCCAAAATGGCTGAACATCGCCAAGCTGAAGAACTCGAACTCCAAATCGACCTTTGTCAGCACTCTAGAAAACCATCTTCAGTCCACCCCTCTGGACACACAGAATGTGGAGGCAGCCTGGGCGACCGTTAGAGAGCTGGTGTACAACACCGCCACAGAGATCTTAGGGCATTCCCCCAGAAAGCACAAGGACTGATTTGATGAGAATTGCGAAAACATCAGGCAGCTGATGGATGAAACACATCGCCTCCACAAAGCATACCTAAATGATCCAAAGTCCACTTCAAAGAAAGATGCCTTCAGTAGCATCCACAGGACTGTTCAACAGAAACTACGGCAGATGCAGGACTCCTGGCTGAGTAACAAAGCTGATGAGATCCAAAGCCACGCTGTCAAGCATGATATGAAGAGGTTTTTTGATGCGTTGAATGAAGTCTATGGCCCGTCATCAACAGGATCATCCCTTCTCCTCAGTGCAGATGGGAATACGCTGATCACAGACAAAGAGAAGATCCTGGAAAGGTGGGCAGAGTACTCCAACTGTGTCCTGAACCGCACTACATTAATCAATGATGAAGCCATTGATCGGCTGCTCCAAATGCCTGTCAATGAATCACTGGATGACCCACCAACCATGTTAGAGACCCAGAAAGCAATATGTATGCTCTCTAGTGGCAAGGCTCCTGGCTCAGACTCAATCCCAGTGGAGACATACAAGGAAGGCGGTGCAGCTCTGACTGAAAACCTCAATCAGTTGTTTCATCTCATGTAGCAAAAAGAGACGGTCCCACAGGAATTCAAGGATGCTACTATTATACACCTGTGTAAGCGCAAAGTAAATCTTCAGGCTTGTGACAACTACCGATGTATCTCTTTGCTCTCCATCGTGGGCAAGATATTCGCCAGGATTCTCCTCAACCATCTTACATCACACCTTGACCATGGACTCCTACCAGAAAGCCAGTGTGGATTCCGAAAGGAGCGTGGAACCATCGACATGGCAAAAAGAGACCATCCCACATGAATTCAAGGATGCTACTATTATACACCTGTGTAAGCGCAAAGGAAATCTTCAGGCTTGTGACAACTACCGATGTATCTCCATCGCGAGCAAGATACTCGCCAGGATTCTCCTCAACCATCTCACATCACACCTTGACCATGGACTCCTACCAGAAAGCCACTGTGGATTCCGAAAGGAGCGTGGAACCATCGACATGGTGTTAGCAGCTAAGCAGTTGCAAGTGAAAAGCCAAGAGCAGAAGACTGACCTTTTCTCTACCTATGTCGACCTGATCAAGGCCTTTGACACTGTTAACAGAGAGGGCCTGTGGAAGATCATGGCCAAGTATGGATGCTCAAGGAAATTTATCACTATGGTGCGGCAATTCCACGATAGTATCGAAGCTAGAGTACAGAACAATGTTGAGACATCAGATCCCTTTCCTGTCTCAAACGGAGTGAAGCAGGGCTTCCTGGCGCCAAAACTTTTCAGTCTCATGTTCTCAGCCATGCTCACTAATGCCTTCAGAGATGGTGACGTGGGAATCAGCATCAGATACCGAATTGATGGCAAACTGTTCGACGTCAGGATGCTCTAAGCAAACGCTAAGGTCACAACAGACATCATCAGAGACTTTATATTTGCTGATGACTGCGCCCTCAATGCTGGTTCTGAAGCTAACATGCTGAGCAGCGTTGAAAAGTTCTCTGATGCTTGCACAAATTTCGGCCTTACGATCAGAAGACTGAAATAATGTATCAGCCAGCCCCAGGAAAACCGTATGCTGAAGCAAAAATCACAGTCAACGGCTACAAACTGAGCTCAGTGAACAAGGTCCACCTATCTTGGCAGCACTCTGTCCCAGAATGTCGTAACAGATGACGAAGTTAATGCCAGAATTGCAAAGGCCAGCGCAGCATTCGGCAGACTACACGCCAAAGTCTGGACCAGAAGAGGCATTAGTCTTCAGACAAAGTTGAAGTTGTATAGAGCTAGAAGGTTTCCAGCAGTCGTTCTTGCCTTGGAGTGATGCTGCTTTCCACGCATGAGTCAGCAATTTAAAAATAAGGTCATTAATAGATGTATACATAGGTATTCTGTCCTGACAGGGATTATTACTAAAAAATGGTTGCTCTGAAGGATTTGACGCCATAGATCAAAAGAAAAGGGATTTTAGCTTCCATCCGCATGCCAAGGTCAGTCGAAATAAATTTATTAAGCACTAGCGAGCATCCGGTACGTCAGAACTGATGGAAGGTTAACACGGCGTAAAACTTCAGTATGGACTACTGCCCGACAACGTTGGTCTCCGCTGTCAGAAAAAAATCGGAGACCTACTTGTTGGTCTAGACAGTGTACCAGCTCCATGCAAAGAAGTTGAACCACTTCCACACTACGTACCTCAGAAGATTCCTAAACATCAAGTGGCAAGACAGGATCCCGGATACTGAGGTCCTTGCCCAAGCAAGCCTTCCCAGTATCAACACCATCTTGATGCAATCACATTTGCGATGGCAGGCCATGTAGCTCTCATGCCAGACCACCGGCTTTCAAAACACGCTTTTATGGCGAGCTTAAACAAGGAAAATGCAACAAAGGAGGCCAGAGAAAACGATACCAGGACACCCTGAAGACGTCATTGAAGAGCTTTGGCATTAGCTACGACACGTGGGAGTAGACTGCCCAGGACAAGGTCGTGTGGCGCTCTTCCATCACTGAAGGTGCTGCAGCTTGCGAGGCCAACAGGACAACCTTGGCAGAACAACGGAGGCAGGCCAGGAAATCGCGAGCAAGTAACCCCACAATCAGCGTTGCTACCATCCCATGTCCACAATGACACAGAACATTCAGGGCGCACATCGGCCTCATCGGACACCTACGCACCCACAGACTATTTGCTCCCGATAAAACACTGAATGACTAAAGTGGTCCTCATCGACTTGATGGGCGAACTACATACCAGATGCAGAGTCAGAACCCTTAACTTTAGCCTTACGTTTAATTTTATTTGAAAAAACACTTTGAAATATTAGGGATTTGATTTTGTTATGCTTTATCTTTATATATTCATCTTGTACGATATTAAGTGTGCAGTTAAATGATAGTGTACGCTGTTACATGTAAGAGGAGCTAAAAGAACAAATGCCGAGTCAATCTTATGTTCGAATGAACTAACAACAACTTCTGAATGGTCAATAAGTCGGGTGGTTTCAATGATAAAATTACTCATACTTTCTTACTGCTGATCTATATCAAGTACTTATAGAATCTGAAAACCCTCATTGCAACCATTCATGCAACCTAATAGAAGGGATGACAAAAATCTTCCACCTGAAATTGCAATTTTCAAAATATTCTTTTCTTTGAAAAGATGTTAAGAAATCCGGCAAAAATGAAACCACAAGCACAAGGTCAATCTCATTGTGCATCCCCATAATTTAGCCTATAAACATCAAGTTAAATCCTTCCAGTAGCTAGAAATATACCCAACTGTAATATTTTGTTGCAGATCTATGTAACTCAATAGATAAAAAGATGAATACGACATTTGATCACTGTGATGTTATTAAATGATGACTAATAAAATTGAAAGAGAAGTTAAAAGCCTTAAGATCATACATTCATAATAGTGTTACGCTTCTATCAATAAATCTCTAGACTGTACAGAAACTGGAATGTTTCGTTTGTAAGGAACTTCTCTGATATGCTATTTATTAAAAGAAGATTAGTATTCTTCCTGTTCCTACCCAAGAAATGATCTTCACGTCAGTAATATAGTACAAAATTAAATTGTTGTCTATTTGGGCGTAGTCTTAAGTTTTATCGTCCTTGCAGAAGAAGGCTATTGATCCTTTTGAGACTGGATTTGTTCTAATTCACACATAATTTTGTATACTGTTGTGAGGAGCGCAGACAAGCCATAACGCACGCACTGTTACAATGTATAGCAGACTACTGCTGTAGTGAGATTCAGCTGTGTTCACAAGCACTTTCTGGTGGATGTGTGTGAGGAAGAGAAAAAGTTCGGCCTTTGTACTTTTAATAATGTGTTATATATTTGGAGGTAATATCTTTAGGACTGTTTACCATTGTTTCAGGAGTTGGGAGATTATTGTGTAATTAACACTTTTGGATTGCAAATACGAAATAATGTCTTTACCTGTCACAGACATTAATCGTTGTGATCGACTACGAACTGTGGATAAAAAGTAAAGGGAGTTACTGCAATTTATCTTGTTTGAAAGACGCATTTACATTTATGATTCGCAGACAACTCGTATGTTGATATTGCACCTTTTGGATGTGGTGTAAGCACAAAGAGATCATGCATCTATTCTTTGGTATTGAAATAGTAAAGACCTAGTAAAGTGAGTGTCAAACACTTAAAATACAAACTGAAAACATCCTGAGGTACATAACGCTGTGAATATGATCTGTAGACATCATTCGTGGAATATAAATGTAGTGAAATTTTGTGTACATTTGGACTTTAAATTCACACGGACACATACATACCGTACATTAAAATCCTTACAAACCATTAATTGGTATTTTACTTTCTACGTTGAACTCTTTTAGGATATTAATATCATACACAAAACATTTCTGAATGTGAATCCAGAATGCTCACTTCAGAACAGATCTGTAATCTGTATTAAAAAATGTCAACTTAGACTACTTTTCATAGAAACTATGCAAATAATGTTGACAGAAACATCTTGTTTTATATATATATATATATATATATATATATATATATATATATATATATATATATATATATATATATATGTTTGTGGAAATACGTTTGCAAGATATGGACCATTTGCAAAAAAATGGATGAAATTTTTGTACATTGTACATATAACACACATATAGCTTTTGCTATGGCAAGTGTACATATCTCGTGCATAGCAATATTAACAAAAGCATTAACATGAAACCACAGGAGAGAGAAGTACGTATAGCAAACTGCAGGGTGGAATAATTGGATAACAATACTAAGATGAGTTGGGGAAGCTTCTACCATGAGCTGGACAATCGACGCTTAGCCAAATTTTGACATGTTTTTGACGGCCAACACTTGGCCAAACGGTTTCTTCTAGGTCTGAATTATAAAGGCTCAGTAAAATTGTAGCCAGGTGGACAATTGTAAAGGCTTAGCCAAATTTTGACTAATGTTGTGGACTGAAAAGACTTACCCAAATATGGCTAAAGTTATGGACTATGAAGACTTGCCCAAATTTCAACTAAAGTTTGGGACCATAAAATCTAAGCCAAATGTTAGCTCGAGTCCTTCACTATCTGGTTTTAGGCAAGGTATTGGTAAAGTTCTTGAGTATCGGATTTTAGACAAATTTAGATATGTTGTCCCAGTATGCGCATGTGTGAAAAGGCATTATAGTAAAATAAAACGAACTAAATTGAATATAAACACGGACTTATATATATATATATATATATATATATATATATATATATATATATATATATATATATATATATATAATCCACGGCATTATCCTGAAAATAAAATATTACTTACTACAGTGTGTACAGTATAATCTCTGGACAAAGCAACCAGTTCGACTGCAGTAAGTTCCTAATTTTGAAGTGATCTGTTTTTGGAGGACAAGTTTGATTTTTGTTCGTAGTAAATGCAATTCAGCAAGTATGGGTGCAATAGGAATACGATTTTATTGGGAGGTTCAGTGCTTTTAATTAGTATTCTGTACAGTACTTACTTAAATCTATGAACATTGTCATAAGAAGGATACTGTCGTCCGCGAATGTCGGTTATATCACTTTGAATGTATTCAATATTCATCAACTGTCAGTATGTAATGCTGTATAAGCCAAATTTACACGTGTAGAAGTTGTTTTCCACAATAATGCCTCTCTATACACATCAGCACAGCGCAATGTTATCGAATAAACTAAACTGTAAGAACAGGAAATTGCATAGAGATTGCTGAACACTGGGTACTGATAAGAATTTCAAAGGCCATGCTAGGAGTTATAAATATGCCACATGATTTTGACATCACTATCTAGACTTCATACAGTTGTTTTTATTACAAACATAATATCATACGGATAGATTACGTACGTGCAAAGGTAACTCTTAGACTCTGAATCGTGAGTAACAGGGCGAGTAAATTTTGATTAAACTAAAAACAAAAGAATGTTACAAGTTTTATGTATGTTTTTTTATTTAGTTGTTGTTTTGTTGTAAATATACGTAACACGTTTCTATATGGTCAGAGAAAATATTATTTGTTCTATTTACACACAATATCACATGTTGGTAAAGCCATTAAGATCACGGAAGTCATGAGAGCAGCAGCAAAAAGGAGTGATTTCCTGGATCATAAACACGAGTAATTTTTCAACATGGCTACGCCATTGACTGCCTAAAGTTATATTCCAAGTCGTCACAAAGTCGTAAAAAAGCGACCAGGACAGCTTCTGTATTTCAGAATGGGAATATAATCAAATCATTAATCCCACACTTACAAAAGAAACCTCTGGATTGGTTGAGCTTCAGTTGAAATTAATAACTCTGTAGTTTCTTTTAAAAAGAAAAATCAAAATAAAAATAATTTCAATGTGATTCACTGGCAATTTTGATCAAATCCCATAACATAGCTTGGTCGTACTGAGTATCGCTGAAATGGATGAGCTGATTGTGACTTTAAAACAAATTCACACATTTTGAGATGAAGGAAATAGTTGGATTTGCCAAAGATATTTAATTTAACATTTTCCGTAAGAAGAGAAGCCTGTGTATAGTGAAATAATAAATAAAATGTAGTTGTCATAGAACTAAGTTTCTTGAGTAGGACGTGTAATAGTTGTCATTACAGGTCAGTATTTGCGTATGGCAAACATAAGAGAAGTATCCATTAATGTTTGCCCTTTAAATAATGATTTTTATTTAAACGTATGCTTTTCCCCTTGAGCTGGTAAGTATTTTATAACAACACAAATAACGATGCAATTGAAATGCATGTTCTATTGTCCTTACTAATTGTATCCTTTAGTAATTGTTAGTCATGCTGTATTGATTTAAAAGACATCTGAACGTTTTCAATGCCTGTTGAATAAGATGACGAGTGGCTCACTAGGGCATTGAGGTAAATACTAAATAAAATAGTAACGATTTTTAGATGTGGACATCAATGTTCAAACGTGTCATATTTATGGAGAGAACAAGTATCATTGGTAAATGACATTACATACTTTGGTGTTACTCTGGGTTATAATGGAAAATTTAATATAGCACAGAAAATAATGGCATACCAAATAACAAAGGTAATTAATATACTCTTCAAGTTACTGCATAATGTAAGAATGGAAAGTAAGTAAACGTTATATCTATTTGACTTGTTGTTTTTCTAAGCTTGTATTGTTGTGCGATATGGGATTTTCATAATGCAGAATAGTAGAAAATGACTTCAAATGTAGCCATATATTGTGAACCTAAACCTGCCTTTAAAAGCAAAAAGACAGCAAGTAGTTAAAAAAGAAAAATGCTATAAAATTTTATTCGCGACAATAGTCTTTTTAATTCTGTTTTTATTGAAAATTTAAAAATTTTCAAGATGTTTTGCTATCGAATCTCAAATGGTAAGTTTTTGATCCTGACTTTCCAGAAGTTTAGTAGAGACAGGCTAATTACAGGGTGAATTTGATATTGGAAACCAAGAAGAGTACAAGATTAATACATTTAAACTTGACTTTCTGATATGGCAGTTTCATCCCAACTGATCTGTGAAGAGTATTCAGATTGATTTCAAATCTTTGATTATACTTAGATTGTATCACACTGGAGAAATACAGACTGGCCATGACCAACATTTAGAAGCGTATCTGACCAACTTGCAAATGGGTATGGGTGATTTGAAAACAGATAGAAGTCAAAGAATTTGTAAGCTTGTAATGTAAATCAAATAGATGGATATCAATTTGTACATGTATGTTCTTCTCTGTGTCAATTGATCCCACATTAGAAAAACGAAGAAAAATAATATTGACAAATGTATCCACTGGATTAATACATTGAAAATGTGGTATATATTGGTGTGTAAATAAGAAAAGAGATGCTTTATAGAGCACTAAATATTAATAGGTCTGTGCAGTTTGTTACTTTTTTGTTATTGTTTGCTTATCTCACTTTACACATACTGTAAATGCATCATTTTAACGAGATAAACCAATTCATGCCATAAAGAAATCGGTTTTGAACTTGAACTATACTTTTAAAAAATATAATCCCTTCTTTAAATACATTCCTATTTTATTACGACAAAAGGATATTATAAATGTGGTAGAAAAAGAAAGTGAACTGACGTATGACTCCTTAGATATACTGCATATGCAATTAATAAGTAATAACTATATTGTAGACTATACATAAATCATGACTATGAATAATAAGTCAACAATAGTAGGTATCAGATCATTATATGATTAAATGTTTTTATACCATGAGGCATCTTGCTACTAACTCTCACAAGACAGAACGTAGTCAGGAAATAAGTGAGGAGAGATTTTCTTTCAGCTGACGCCTTTAGCTTTTCTGACATATATTGTGCATTGGGACAGTAATATATCTACGAAGATCGACGAAGAGATGCTATAATTATTGTATATGCAAATATTTACAGCCTTCTGAACGAATTTGTCCGTCACTTCTTTGAAAGCGTACATGAGTGGACTTATAACATGTAACCTTTATCCACATTAAGTGCATATAGGTATGGACTGAAAATTATAGTCAACGGATACAACTCGTATCGCGCAAGGTTTGATTAGAACCTTTGTATTAGTGTCATTAAGTAGTTTTCTTGGAAGAACTAGCTACAAAAGCTATTTTAAGTTTCAGTAATGTCACCATTTACTAATACAATTATTTTAATAAGCTTAAGAATGCAACTTATAAAGATAAATATTTAGTATTTCGAAAGTTTCAACAAAGAATATAATCGATTATTTACTATATCATTTGCATTTCCCGTAGATAGTAGACATGCCCTAAAAATATTTTTAAAAAAAAATCAGTAAGGCATTATCACCGCCATTTAAATGGGTCTCTTTAGAATGTGCTTATCTTGAATGCTCCTATGTGCACGCTTTAGCCCATTTGGAAGAAATCCAAGTTTTGGATCTTTTAAACTTGCCAGTTTTTAAATTGTAAATTTAGACATCTTATCTACTCCTAAGAATAAATATTACTTCAAACCTGGATAAAAACGGCACGTTCTACACATTCACTGATCCTAAAAAAGCGTCTTACTTAATATTGAACCTCTTAACAGGTTAAGACGACTACATAAATGTATACCCAGTCAATTTCGTACATAGGTTAATCAACATGAGGCATATATATATATATATATA